>SKCR01053953.1:0-53313 GCA_019454045.1 Zanthoxylum bungeanum | reverse complement strand
CATACAATTTGTTGGCCAAAGTCAAGATTGTGTGATATTTAACGGGATCCTAGCCCACTAGGAAACACGTTTCCCGAGTACTCGACAGAGGGTTAGAGGCTCGACGAAAAATAGTGGGAGGCAAGAATTGAATTTGCAATACTCGTTCAATTACTCGCCATATGCGCTCATTTAAATTATTTCGTCATTAGATTAAATGTTAGTTGGACTAATATTTAAATTGTTGTTTTAATAAACAGTTGGACTGTGTTATATTTGATTATATATAATTGGATTATATTAATCAATATATTTGAATTAATTAATTTCAGTTTACAGTTGATTTTATAATTGGATTATAGTAATCAATGTATTGAGGTTAATTAATTGGGTTATATTTGATTGTATAGTTGGACTATTATAATCATTATAATATATTAGTACCACTAATCGTTGATTAAATAGTTGGACTATTGTAATCAAGATAAAATTGAAAAGTTGGATATTTAAAATATAATCTGGGATTAAAATATTTTAAATGATTTAATTTTCAAATTGGGAATAAATAATAGGTTACTTAGTTGATAAAATAACTTATTATACATTAAGCCCAAAATTAAGCAAAATAATTCGAGCATAAAATCTTTGGAAGATTTATGTGATGATGACACTTTAATGCTTAATTTAATATACTTGTCATAAATCTAATTTTAGATTTAAGAAGTATTAAAATTGTAATTTATAATTCTTGGAGAATTAATTGACTATTCTAGAGGAGATAAAGTCAAAGTTTGCAATTGGGCATGTAGCACGAGGTGCACATCATTTCGATATTCTAAAAACCCAAGGCTTGGCCTAAGGTTTTTGAAATATTGAAAAGGATAATTGACATATCCCAAAGTGACTACCATTTGGATATGCAGACACGAAGGAATTAAAGAAAGGGCAAGGCTCTTACTTTGAAAATGTTTGTCTTAGTTATGTTCACAGCTAATATTGAAATTAGATTTTAAATACTTAGTGTGGTACATAAAATATATGTATTGATGTTCAGAATCTGCTTTGAGCATGATACTGACTTCAAGCTGAGATGCTCTGCGAATCGGAAACGGGACGAAAGTCGCTGTTTCGACCGTAGATACCTAAGTTTAGGAACTACCCTTCGGGTGTGCACTTAAATTAGGAACTGTTATAATGTAACTAGTTTGACTAGAGACATTATCTCTATATCAGTGTTTAATCCATTGTGGATAAACCTTTATATTCTAGAACACTAAGTGTTTCATTATATAAAGATGATACTGAGATAACACATTAGATGTGAATAACAGAATTTATATTTTGAATAAATTAAAATCTCAAACATATAAAATGACAAATAAATAGCTCAAATTGATTTGATCAATAGAGACTTATTTGTGGCATTGTTGTCTGGGACACAATTATACAAGACTCGTATATTCACACTTTTGAAGAGTGGATACTATGACTGATTTGACTATTCAAATAAAGTCTACGAATCTAGTTTGTTAGGTAAAGTACCTAAAACACTGTTTACTTGGTAATAGTAAAAATGCCACCGATCTGTTAGCCCTATTCATGGTGAAGTAAGTGGGCCCATATCTAGCTAGGCTAGATGTGAACATGAATATTTCGTGACCTTAACGGATGTGGCATCACGTTATTGTTATGTGTTTCTTTTGAAGAACACAAATCGGAAACTTTAGAGTTTCGACACGAAATACAAAAACAGATCGGCTATAGTATTATTCCGCCACGGTAAGACCGTAATGGAAAATACTTAAGCAGTAAGTTTCATACGTACATGAAAGAGTACGGTATTCTTTCAAATGAGGACTCCTCCCGAGACACGTCAGTTAGACGGTGTATTCGAACTAAAAACTGAATTTTGTTGGACATGATAAGGTTTATCATGAGTCGCTCTGAGCTACTGTTTCCTTCAATAGGATATGTATTATCAGTGCAAAACTTATTTAGAATAAGGTTCCATATAATCTGTTTGACAGATGTCATATAAGATATGAACAGGAAAGAAACGGGGTTTCTCATTTCTAGTAATTTGGGTATGCCAGGCATAACGTTTGGATGATACCAAACTAAGGACCCAAATTGGATAAGTGCCTATATAGGTTATCCTAATGGAAACCTTAAGTATAGTACTTGTAAATCTCACATGAGAACAATGTGATTGTTGCTCACCATACGGTTTTTCCTGAGAGGAATACCGATATGCAGTGGTCAGTGGGAGGATAGTGATACTCGATGAAAATCGAAGTAATACTGTTCAAGGCACGAAGTCCTTAATGGAACACAAATAGTTCATCTATGATGAATCTATACCATTAATCTTCAGATACACAAGAAACTCGTAGATCGGATAGAGTCAGAAAACGACCTAGGGTATGGGTTTCTGATCTAACCTCATAAAGATGTCAATCTTATGAAGGTATATCCGCCGACTACGTTTTGAGGAAGTGATATGAGGTATCGACTCCCTATTATGGCAAAGTGCCATGAATCCGAAATGGATTCCATGTATAACAACTATTTTGGATACTAGTTGTTGTACCACAAGGCATTGTGCCTATTGGTACATTAAACGTCTTCAAGGAAGACATACATGAAAGGCAACATACCAACGTACAAAGCTGGGCTTTTGACGGAAAGGTATCGTTATCAACATTGTGTTAATAACGGTTCAACCTTTTACCTGTTGCCATGGTAAATCCATTTTGAAGATGCTTGTTGATAACTGCATATTTCATTTATGAAATGTGTCAGTTGCAGATCAAAATCGCTTTCCTGAAAAGGAAACCTTTTGGAGGATGCTTACAACATCCTGACGATTTTGTATAACCGACAAATAAGCTTTGCGGGTTATTCGATCCATGTTTGGATTGAAGCAAGCATAAGGTTCTTGGAACTGACGTTTTGAAATAATCATAATAGTTTATGATTTGACTCAAAACGAAATAATTCTTGTGTATATAAGGAGGTTAGTGGGAGAGAGCACTGATAATGAAATTCCCATAAAACAATCGGTGAAAGCTTGGCTTTCATAAGAAATTCTCCGTGGAATTCTGGGGAGTAACAACCTTTATTCAAGGAATAAAGATCTACAGGGATAGATTTGGAGTTGTTAACACTCTCTGGAAATTGTACATTTAAAATGTACTTGTATTGGTGTCTCATACGCTTTGAGCATATGGAGTCACAATCGGGACAATCCATTTGATAGTCATTGGATTGAAGTTAAGGACATCTATTAGTATCTTAGAGAACTAAAGATGTTGTCTTAAACTATGGAGATGGAGAACTTGAAGTGACTAGGATCACTGCTGCAAGTTTCCAAACCGGTAAATACTGCGGTACTATAAAGTTTGAATAACGGGACAGTAAGCTGGAAATATTCCGAGCAAGATAACTGCTGCCGAATTAACAACAAATGCGGATTATTGCTGCAGCTGAGGCAGCAATAGAAGCCATTTGGATCGATAATAAATCTAATTAGATTAGATATAGTTCTGTTAGCAGCTGAGCTAGGCGTCAGCATAGGCTAAAGAATTAATGGTCTCATCGACGATCCAGATATATACTTCTATATTCATCTGATTCGTTCGGATCATACATCGTGGCGATGTGATGATCGTATAAATCGCGTCAGAAGATAATTACGCAAATCCGCTGACAAAAACCTTTCCTCAGCAATTTGAGCGAACCGTACATAGTTCGGGTGTTAGACACTCGAGTGACTGGCTATGTGCCAAGTGGGAGATTGTTAGATAATATGACCCATAGCGTCACTATTTGTACAGATCACGGTGTTGTTGTACAAATTAACTATGTGACAAGGAAATTGCACTCTCTTCATTTGTGATTAGATCACCATATATGTATAAATGAAGAGAGGTCCATAT
Source organism: Zanthoxylum bungeanum (assembly GCA_019454045.1). Classification (NCBI taxonomy): domain Eukaryota; kingdom Viridiplantae; phylum Streptophyta; class Magnoliopsida; order Sapindales; family Rutaceae; genus Zanthoxylum; species Zanthoxylum bungeanum. The sequence continues at coordinate 49,396 of SKCR01053953.1, read as the reverse complement.
GATTAGTTCCTGGATTGAGATGATATGAGACAGTATCAGTCCACGAAGGATTAATCATTAAATATCCCTAGCCGGAGTATTATCGAGACAGGACATCGATAATGCGGAATAGGCTAGTATTGCACTTGTGCGCGTTGTGAGGGCACAACGGCATAGTTCTCATATATTTAAGTATTGGATACTTATGCAAGTGCGATAGGAGGTTGTGTTTCACCGATGTTACGGGAAACAGCTTCGCTCTGAATCAAGGTAGGTGTGTATAGTCTTAACCTGAGACTTGCATCGCTAATACTTGCGATAATCGGTAGACTTTGGTCTTGGTGGTACAGGGCTTTAACCGGTTCTGCGTACACCGCTTCTGGGTTTATCAGAGAGTCGTAGTGTATTGGGTGTGATGTCGAGACGGAAGTATCACTTCAGTTATAGTGGAGATGATGTCACGCAGGATACGGTATTAGTGCTCTTAAGTGCTGGCCGGCCATCGAGATATTATGACAAGGTCATGTATATCCGATTATAGAGACTAGTTACCAGACATCCGACATGTGCTTCGGACGGGGCAGACACTTATCCAGCCCCAGCCCTAGCACGTGACTATCCGATACTGGGCTGATATACACAATACTACGGTATACTACGCTTGATACAGATCTATATTCCTGTAAGAATATTTCTGGAGAATTGGGTAGGCATGGCGCTTTGCTAGAAGCCAACCTTGTCTTGTAAATCGGTATAAACGTAGTACGAGGTACCTACGTGTTCGGGTAGTCCGACGACCGTATTTACTGCCAACATATCCGGAGATCTCATGGGTCGCTTCCTGAAGATTCACCGATGATGTATAACTCGCACTTTAATTAATCTATGATTAATTAGAAGAGAGAGAAAATTAATCTGGGATTAATTGCGGAGATATTTTATCTGGGATAAATATTAGTTAAAGAGAGAGAGAACGATTAATTTGGAATTAATCGATAAATTAATATATTTGATATATTATTAGAAATTGGATTTCGACGCGGAATTAAAATTAGATTTTAATTCGGGCGAACGAATTAATTTAGAATTAATTCGTTAGCGACGTGAATAGTGATTTCGCTAGGCGTAATCATTTAATTACGACGCGACGGAAAATTCATTAATTTGGAATTAGCGAACCCGAGCCCGGGATTATTTGCGAGCGCATTCGCATTTCGAATTCGAATGCGGCACGCAAGTCAAATCGTGCGTCATATCACTAGTCGCATCAATCGTCAAATCAAATGTCACTTTGAGTGATGTGACATGTTGTCACTTGATTTGAGTGATTGATGTAGAAGTTGAAAAAGCAACATTTGCTTTTTACTTTTTGACTTTTGAATTAAAGTAATATATATGTTTTATTTAATTTACTTGGTAAAAATTATAAACATATATATTAAAGCTTTATCTTCTCTCTCCAACATGCAAGAAACGCACTTCTCTTTTCCCTCTCTTTTCTCCTTCCTCTATTCACGGCTTCACTGCCGATTTGCTTCAAAATTTTCTGGTTCACCGAATTGTGAGAAGCAAAGGAAGAAGAGTAGTGCTAGCACACACCTAGGGTTATATTATGGTGATAGGGAAACGAATTTGTGAGCTTGGATTTGGTTTTTGGAGCTTGAAGCTTGGAGCTTCAATGGTGGTTCATCAATGGCCGAATGAACAAGGAGGAAGAAGGCTCAAAATCGTGCAGTCCACTTCATCAAGAAGCCATTGCCGAGCTTCATGGAGGAGCAAAAACGCATCTTGTTCTTCATTTCATCAAAACCCATCAATGTGAGTATGTATTCCGCCTTACTCCTTTGTGTATTCAACTCGTTTTTTATGCATGTTTGTGATCCTTGGGACTTGATTGAAACTCAAAACCTTACTTATGCCACTTGTAATGAAATGATTTGTGCAATAATTTTACCAAGCCTAAGCAACATTTATTTCCAATGAGTATTCTACTTTTTAAGTTCACATGCATGAAAGTAATCATCATAACGGCAAACATGTAATAGCACACGGCAATCTCATGAACATGTTTTGATCATATAATGCGGAAAACAAAGAACAACAACATAATGCAAATTCCAAACGTAAAACAAATGACTAATCATGCTTGAAAATGAACAACCAAATAGGCTAAATAATACCTAAGAACCAAGTAACATACTAATGACCTAATCATGCTTGAATACCATCTCATGGACATGCCAAATAGATAAATACAATGATAAAAATAGTATGATTGATTACATGATACAAGAGAAATCACCTAAGAAACAATTATGCATGACATGTGATGAAAATGACTCAATTCAGCGTATGCGCGTTCGTGTAGCGTTCGAAAATGCGTTCGAACGGTAAATAAAAGTTTCTCGTTCGTGTGGCGTTCTGAAATGCGTTCGAACGGGGTTACAGCAGTGACCTCCAAAATGTAGTAAACAACATGACACATACATTAACAGATGAACAGATGACACCTAATAAATAATAACGGGCTAAAAGACGCGACAAAGCATCGTGGTAAAGGATTTTAACCCCTTGAAATAGGGGACCTTTAATCCGACTTACAAAGCCCATGCGCAATGCAACATGATGCATGATTATGCAAGAAGATGACATACGAAGAAAAGCGAATAATGAAACGAAAGGTGCGGCAAAACATCGTGGTAAAGGATTTTAACCTCTCAAAATAGAGGACCTTTAATCGCACTTACTAAGCCCATGCGCTTTATCTCATCATTACATAAACAAATAACATGCGAAAATCAAGTAGCGAATAATAAACAAATCAAAACAACATAAAATGAAATATGCATCGTTTACTCAAGTGGTACGTGGAGTTGTATCCCGAGTATAGATCATACTACCGTCCATTCGAAATCGGCTATGAAATTTATTTCCGGATTTCGATCCTATATACCACAAGAGGCGACACATTTTCCGTTTTATTCAAAGGGCCACAACATACATCATTTCATAATACATGCATTTTCTATCTATTCAAGGGCCACAACATGTACTTTAACACAATAATCATGCGAACGAAACTCAATAAATAATAAACATATAACTGAAAATGGATGTGAAAAATACCCTCAGGTCTAACCTTTAATGTCGACTTTCGAACTCGCGTTTCACGGCCGTCGGAATGGATATCACATCGCAACTTTTCTGGTTCACTGGATTAACGTCTTAGCTCGCTGTCTCGCTATTTTGGTCAATGTTTTCACTCCGTTTCCTGCTGTTTTGGACTGCAGTTTCTGGTTACAATTTTGGTTGTATTAGGCTACTGTTTTGAGACCACTGTTTTGGTGGCAGTGTCTTTGTGCGCTGAACGTGTGGCGTGAGTTAGGAGGGCCATTGAGGCTTTGAATGGTCGGTCAGTGCGTGGAGATGGCTAGGTGGCGCTAGTGTATGGGTGAGTTTATTGGCTTTGTGGGCAATTAATCGTGAAGGTTAGGTGGAGGCTGTGAATTGTGGCATGGGGACTTATGGACGTTTGGCGTGAGTGTTGTCTGTTGAAGGCGAATGGTGTTGAAGGCTGTGAGCAGGGGCATTGATGCATTAGCGTGAGGCCAAGGTAGTTGAGAGTAAGGGTTGCTCGGCTCAGGGCATGTGGCGAGGGCGTGGAGCGTGGCTAGTGGACGTGAAGGCAGCATGTCAAGGGCGTGAATTGCTTGTGAAGAGGCAATATGTGAGGAGGGCTAGTAAGGGGCATTTTTAGGATGGCTGGTCACGTAAAGGGGTTGTCCATGGCTGTGAGTGGGGTTAGGGTTTTCTTGTGTGTTGTCTGTTTCTTTTTTTTTTTTGCCGAGAGAGTGAATAGTTTTAGGGTTTACTTGGTGTTCATTTCTTGTTTTTGTTGGCTTTTTGCTGTGAGAGAGAGGATCGAGGAAGGGGTTGGCTTTGGTTTTGGGTTGTTTATATAGACAAAGGCTAGGGCTTCCCTTTGTCTCACAAATAATAAATTGGATTTGGTGTCAAACAAGGAAAGGATTTGATTGATTGGGGGGACAAATTTTGGTGAATTAGGAAGGTTGAATATTTGATTTATCTTGTTTAGCCATGATATTGGTTAAGTAAGATATATAATATTTGTGATTTATCTTAATTAGGTATGATTTGATTTAATGTTTTCTTTAATTTAGTATATAATATTTTGGATTAGGAAGTTACAATATTTTAATTTGGTAAATGACTTAATTAATATTTTATTTAGTTAATATTTTATTTAATTTGGGTGTATTTTAGAGGCCATGGGCGTGTGGGCCTAGGTGGGCTAGGTGTTGTGTTGGTTTGGTGAGTGGGTTTTGGCCAAGGTTAAATGGTTCTGGGTTTTTTAGGCTAAATGTGCTTTAAAACGGAGGTCCAACGAGCGAGCTTGGAGCTAAACATGCGAATAAAATTTAACGAAATGCCGATTCCCTTCCGACAACCGTTTCCCGCAACTTCCTCGACTAAAAAGGTAGTGCCTCCAAATGAGACTCATCATAGGGACTCAAATGCAAAAATGCAGTGCCTACAGTACGCTTTTGATAAATTCCGTTCATATCTGCTGGGTTCCAAAGTGGTGGTCTACACAGATCATTCAGCAATCAAATACTTGATCAAGAAGAAAGATGCCAAACCCAGATTGATCCGTTGGATACTTCTTCTGCAAGAATTTGATGTGGAAATTCGAGACTGGAAATGGACAGAGAATCAGGTGGCAGATCATCTATCGAGGCTTGGGAATGGAGAAACAGCTGGCAAAGAACTGAGAATCAAAGAAACTTTTCCAGATGAACAGCTATTTGCCATGAAACAGCAAAATTTCCATTGGTATGCTGACTATGTCAACTTCATTGTATCAGGAAAATGGCCATTGGAATGGACAACTCAGCAAAGGAAGAAGTTCTTCAAAGAAGTCAAGCATTATATCTGGGATGAGCCGTACCTGTTCAAATGCTGTGCTGATCAACTATTGAGACGGTGTGTTCCACATGAGGAGGTCAACAGTGTTTTGCAACACTGTCATTCATCACCATATGGTGGACACTTCAGCGGGAATAAAACTGCAGCCAAAGTCCTACAATCAGGTTTGTTCTGGCCCACTCTTTTTAAAGATGCTTATCTTTTTTCTTTTCAATGTAACAGGTGCCAGAGAACGGGGAATATTTCCAGGAGAAATGAAGGACCTTTGCAAAACATTCTGGAAGTATAGATATTTGATGTATGGGGTATTGATTTTATGGGACCCTTTGTTCCATCATTCAGAAACCTGTACATCTTGGTTTTTGTAGACTACGTCTCCAAATTGGTCGAAGCAATTGCACTGCCATCCAACGATTTAAAAGTGGTGATCAAATTCCTTAAAAATAATATTTTCACTCGGTTCGGAACACCTCGGGCAATTATCAGTGATGGTGGCTCACATTTCTGAAACAGATACTTCGATGCACTCCTATCCAAATATGGAGTTACTCACAAGGTTGCCACTACTTATCATCCACGGTCAAATGGACAGGTTGAAGTTTCAAACATGGAAATCAAAAGAATCCTAGAAAGAACCGTTGGATCAACAAGGAATGACTGATCTACAAAACTGGATGAAGCATTATGGGCCTATCGAACAGCTTACAAGACACCCATTGGTATGTCCCTATATCAAATGGTGTTTGGAAAAGCATGTCAACTGCCAGTTGAGCTTGAGCACAAGACGTACTGAGCACTAAAGAAGTTGAATCTTGATCCACAAGCTGCAGGAGAGAAAAGACTCCACCAACTCAACGAATTGGAGGAATTTCGCTTATAGGCTTATGAGAATGCCAGATTGTACAAAGAAAAGACCAAGAAATGGCATGATCGAAAAATAGTGCACAAACAGTTGGAACCAAGGCAGCAAGTGTTGTTATACAATTCACGGTTGAAACTTATCCCTGGAAAGTTGAAATCAAGGTGGTCAGGTCCATTTGTGATCACTCAGGTTTTACCATATGGAGCTGTTGAGTTACTGGATCCCAACACCAATGAAACATTCAAGGTTAACAGTCAGCATGTCAAGCACTACTGGGGAGAATCATTTGAGTGACAAAAAGAAAGTGTCTCACTTTCAGATCCAGCCTAATGTTCGAGAAGTCACGTCTAGCTGATGACATTAAACTTAGCACTCGCAGGGAGGCAACCCATGCAATTTGTGTATATATTGTGATCTGGTGTGTTTTATTTTTATGTGTTTAATTTTTGCAGGTAAAGTCATTTCACGATGGAAGAAGCTTTCGCAAATCTTCACAAGAAATTTCCTTCTCTCCCTCAAAAATCTCTGATAAAAGTCTACAAAGCTCGCTTGGAATGGATGAGACTACTGATGATCAAAGGTATTCCAACTGACATTCGTTGGATTATTGAAGCACGGGTCCGATTGGCAGGTGAGTCTTCTGACTCTTTTATTTCACATCTGCCTAGTTTTGGAAGAAGCACCTATGCAAAGAAACGTAGAGCTAAATAAATGGGTGTTTGTTACAAATATGCACGCTAGAATTACAATACTCATTGTCGTTCTTTAGGAATGGTGTCTGATAATCGCGAAGACAAAATTAAATTCATTACGGATGGCTTGAGTAAGGAGTCTTTAGATGATATATCTTCGACTCTTGAGACGCATCCCATTGGATATGTTCACATAGCTTTTCGCAAATTACATACACAATTTCAAAAAGAAAGACAACAGTTAAGTCTCGAGAATCTGACTCAAAAAGACCCTGTTTGCCAATTTATAAGAAAATTGGATGGGAAGCTTGTCCCTGATGCATAGACGTCAATTAATCCGTAAATATTTGTAGTTATTATATCTCGTTGTCTTTTCCTAATAATTGTAATTTGTTTTGTTGTTTTCTTTTATTTTCTCCGACATGATCCATACCTTTTTTACTATCACGATTTATTTTACTATTAACTAATAATTGTCATTTGGCAGGTACTAGTGCTATTATTTTACTCACCATTTTCAGGTGTTATAAATTCAACTCATCATTTCACTTTTGAAGACATCCAGAGTAAAACATGGAAGCCACTTCAAGAAGGCGAGTTGAAAACATCTGTGTGTTTTGCTACTAATGTTGGAGTTAAACCACAATACGTAGCGGCAGCACATGAATTGGGTCGAGTCTTATCTGCAAGGAATATGTACTTAGTATATGGCAGAGGCAATCTTGAACTTATGAGGATCGTTTCAAAAGCTGTACAGGAGGGAGGCAGTCACATTTTGGACCATCAAACGGATAAGAACTAATTTTGCCATGTATGTCTAAACGACTGGTAGAAATGATTAACCGTGCTGATGCTTTGCCAGGTGGCTTGGGTACATTGGAGGAAATTTTTACAGTGTTATCTTAGGCAAACTTGAACATACACCAGAAACCGCTTGGACTGTATAACGTTGCAGGATTTTATGATTTTCTTTGTGTATTTCTTGATGATGCCCGGAGAAATGGGTTCGTGACAAAACCTATGAAAGAACTCCTTTTTACTGCCAGAACTGCTCCGGATCTAATTGACCAAATCTTAGCCTATGAACCACAAATTGACCCTATCATTTTAAAGATAAATTGGTCCGAGGACGATCGTGGTAAGAGGCGTCGGATTAATCTGGATCTTAACCTTTAACTTTTCGTGTAGAATTTCAGTTAACCAGGTACTATCTTCTAAACTCTTCTTCTACTGTTTAAGACATTGGGGACAATGTCTCATTTAGGTTTGGGGGAGAGAATTAGTTGATCAGTATCTTGTTTTTAGTTATGTGTTTTTTTTATTTTTAGTCCAAAATTTTTCGAAAAATACAAAAAATTGAAATTTTTTCAAAAATTACAAAAATATTTTGCGTTTTTGTTTTTATTTTGACTAAAAAGATGAAATTGGTAAGAGATAGATGTGTAAGGAGTTCCCATTCCTGATACGTATTTCAATCCATTTTTGAAACAAGTTATTTTTGTTTATTTCCTTTTGAATTATTTAATTTGTAAATTCTCCATAAAATTGACTAAAATGGATCTTCATATGCTCAGTTGGCAGGTATTATCAACATGCATGTTAACATACAGACATGAGCTATAATTGAAAAGTTTGTAATATTCACTGTTCCAGTTTAATTGGAGGAAGCATCTAAAAAAGAAATAGAGTAAAAAAAAAAAACATCTGAGATCCGAGTTATTAAGTCAGTAGGGGATGTTTTAACACCTAGTGCCCTAAAGCCAACTGGTTTGGGAGTCACTGACCCAACACTCGCTACATGGATCAAGGATGTTGCAAAAATATATATATATCTGAAGTCTGAGTAATTAAGTTCGTAGGGGTGTCTTAACACCTGGTGCCCTAAAGCCAACTGGTTGGGAGCCACCTACCCAACACTCGCTACATAGATGGAAGATATTGTATATAAATAAAAAAAATCAAAAATCAAAGAAAAAAAAATCAAAAATCAAAGAAAAAATCAGAAAAATGAGAAAAATTATTCCTATGCCGCAAAGGTGTGGATTCTGATAAAACTTTAAGATAAAAATATTACTCTCTTATCAACTGCACTTGTGACTGTTGAGGTAAAAATGAGTTGATTAATATTTTGTTGGCTGTGTAGGCACTGCATTTTTGCAAGTGAGTCTCTATGATGAGACTCATTTGGAGACACTACCTTTTAAGTCACGGAAGTCGCAGGAAACGGACGTCGGAAGGGGAAATTCAGAATAGGCATGTCATTAGATTCATTTCACAAGTTCACTGTTTTCGTTCGTGCTGCTTTCGTTACCACGTTCGAACGTCAAGCAGATTACAGGCGCTCGTGTAGCCTTCGAATCGACGTTCGAACGACGTCGGTATTTCTGGTTTTGCTGCTAGCCTCACACCCAAGCCCAATTAGCCCACCAAAGCCCATAAAACAAATCCAAATTAATAAAACACACATTTAACACATGGTGAAATTAAATAAAATATTAATTAAATCATTTGCCTAATTAAAATCAATCAACAGATTATATTGCCAATCAAGAATATTTTTATTCCTAATTAAAAATATTGTATTCCTAACTTAAATTATATCATGCCTAAACAATACAAATTAAATATATTGACTTCCTAAATTGAACTAATTTTGTCCCCCCTCAATCTTCGGTTTTCCTTGTTTGAAACTAAACCATATCCTAATTAAATGCCAAATCTCTTTCCTTGTCAAGCAAGGAGTAGCCCTACCTCATTTGCCTATAAAAAACCAACCTCTCCCAACCCTTGCATCCTCTAAGACACACGCATACAGCAAGAAAAAAAAGTCTCTTGATTCATGCATACAGCAAGCAAATATTTCTCTTCTCCTCCTACACACTTAGTCGAAAATCACAGCCCCATAAACCCCTTCATTACTGAAAACATTACAACCTGAAACACCACCGAAACAGCCCCCTATACAGCAGTACACATCACCAAAAAACAACCCCCTATACAGCAGCACACATCACCGAAAAACAGCCCCTAAATTACCTAAACAAGTGACTAAAAAAACTGCACTTTTAATCCCTAAAATATTAACTAAAAAACTGCACTTAAAGCCTTTAAAAAACACTTAAAACAGTAGCCTAAAACACCAAAAACAGTGACCAACATACAGCAGTAAAATGGAGCAAAAATAGTAGCTTGATCAGCGAAACAGCGAGGGAAAACGCAAACCAGTGAACCAGAAAAGTTACGGAGCTTTCCCCATTCCGATCACCGTGAAACGCGAGTCCGAGAGTCGACAAAAAAGGTTAGACCGGAGGGTATTCTTTCACATCCATTTTTCAGTTGTATTTTTATTATTTATTGAGTTTCATTTGCATGATTATTGTGGAGTGAAGCATGTTGTGGCCCTTGAATAGATAGAAAATGCATGAATTGTAAAATGATGTATATTGTGGCCCTTGAATAAAGTGGAAAATATGTCGCCTCTCGTGGTATATAGGATGGAAACCCGGACATAAATTTCATAGCCGATTCCGAATGGACGGTAGTATGGTCTGTACTCGGGATACAACTCCACGTACCATTTGAGTAAACGGCGCATATTTCGTTTTATGTTGTTTTGATTTGTTTACTATTCGCTACTTGATTTCCGCATGTTATTTGTTTATGTAATGATGAGATAAAGTGCATGGGCTTAGTAAGTGCGATTAAAGGTCCTCTATTTTGAGAGGTTAAAATCCCTTACCACGATGATTTGTCGCGCCAGATGATGTATATTCGGTTGAATGTGAGAAATGTTCAATCGGGTATACGAAGTCCGATATGAATCCTTCTAGGACATTATCACCATTTTGCATTGTTTTTCTCCCAGATGCAGCACGTTTTCAATTTTAAGTCAGGTGTCATCTAACTTTTACCCACATTCCATGGTCTAGAATCAAAAAATCCTTATCAGCACTTAGGGAACTTAAAGAGGAATGTAACACATGCACAGACCAAATTGCAGCAAGAATATAATTCAATTAAAATATTTTCTCTTTTCTTTAAAGGATATTGTAACACCCCGGTAATCCCGATGACTACTACCCGGTAATCTCGACGACTATTATATCATAGATGGTGTAACATATAATATGAATCATGTTCAAGCATATAAGTGTTTTTGGAATTACTTTTCAGACATTCGATAAATGTCTCGCAGTTCTGATACGAAATTTGTCTGGTGTTCCACTTCGAACAGCACGTAGAATTTGGGGCATAACTTGTTCATAAGATCTTCGATTTTTATGAATTTTATATCGGCGAAAATCTAAGACCAAGATCTACAGATTTTATTTCGGATAGTTTTCCAAATTCGAATCAGAAACATGTCAAAAATTAAGATTTATGTGGCTATTATAGTAAATTTCGAGAATGGCCTAGATTTGGGTGATGTGGCACCATCTCAACCACTCATTTCATTACAAAAAAATTAACCTTTACCTATAAATATGGGACTATTCATCCATCTCCTTCTCAAGCCAAGAAACGTGAAATGTTTTTCCCCCTCTCTTAGAAACAAGCCATTTTCTTCCTTCATTTCATCAATATTTTGAAGTAACAAGTGATGGTGCCAAGATTCTTTCATGCAATGTAAGCTTTCTATTCCCTTTCCTTTCTTTATTTTTCAGTTTTAGGAAAAGAAACCAAAGCCCCAAAATTCGCACCTTGCATACCCTAGGAATGAGATTGGTTTAATTAGCTTTGTAAGTGTTATTAGTGTGTATTTTGGAGGATATCATGATGGTTCTAGCATGTAATAAGGTTTGATGTGTATGAATGTTATGGGGGGATTATACTTGGTGATTCAATGATACTAGATAATGATTTATGTTTAGGTTGTAGATATGGGATGAGTTTTGATCAATGTCTAAGTTAAGAGAAGTACTTAAGTGAAGTTGTTAGTGTGATGGTTGGAATGGCCTTGGGCAGTGACGATGGAGAACTAGTTTTGGCCCTGAAGTCGGGCTAGCATCGTGACGTGTATGAACTAGCGTCGCGACGTTGAACATATGAATGCCCACTACCTCGGGTCGGTGCGTGTGGGAGTCACGCTGAACATACCATCTACCTTTGGTCAGTTATGTGTTAGCCTAAGGTCGGTCGTGGGGAAAACTCAGGTCGGTCTTGTAGAAGACTCGAGTCGATCAAAACTCGGGTTGGTTGTGTGGAGACTCGAGTCGGTCATGTGGAGACTTGGTCGGTCGTGTGGAAAACTCAGGTCAGCTATGTGGAAAACTCAAGTCGGTCGTGTGGAAGCCTCGGGTAGGTCGTGTGAAGCCTCGGGTCGGTCGTATAGAGTCGCAATGTTCAGAACCTAGCGTCGCGACGCAGAACATGAAATGCTCACTGCTTGACCCTACTGGTATGGACGTCGCGACGCTCCCGACCCGACATCGCGACGCGTAACAGAAACATATTCATTTCATTTCGATTGCAACTTAGGATATTAGAGGACACCCAAAGGGTTTCATATCAGCTGATATACATGCATTATATCATGTTACAAACATAATTCATGACTTGTATACTAATTAAGTTTCTCGATTATAGATCATCGCAGGAACTGCAACTTCCTTCGGCGAAACAAAGTAATGCCAGCCAGATTCCAAATCTGTGAGTGGGCCATTTTCTCAAGTTGTATTTACTTATGTTTTTAAATTGAAACTTACTTTTTTGCATATAGGACGTTAGCCAAGTTTATTTACATATGTTTTTATGAATAAGAATGTTTTAGAAAATATTGATTTTAAAAGTATGATTTTGATGATTTTTGGAGGCATGGGGGAAAAACCCACCTCGGATGTAACTTGATACAGATATTGGAATTGACGATTACTGGAATTGACGAATTTAGAACATATGCACATGTAGTTCAGGACTAGGGATGGCAGATGCACTAGATCATAGATTTCATAGTTAGGGGGACGGCGAGGCGTAATGCCCCATAGACCCTAGATTCATAGTCGAGATGATAGCATTGATATGCACATCTGGCTCTAGTTCAGTGGCTTAGGGGACGATGAGACGTAACGTCCCAAGACCACTAGTTTATGCGTATGGGGAACGGCGAGACGTAACGCCCTCATATATCAGGTTTTTCAGAGATATGGATTTCAGTTTAAGCGTATGGGGGACGGCGAGACGTAAGGCCCTAATACGTTAGGTTTTTCAAAGACAGATTTTTAGAGTAAAGATTTCAAGAAATATGGTTTTCAGAAATGATAGTTTTATGAAAGAGATTTAGAAAAACCAGTTTTACGAAAAGAGTTTTAGAAAGAATTTAGTTTTACAGAAAGACTCGGAGTTTTACAGACATAAAAGATTTTCAGAATGGTTTCACTGAAAGAGTTGTATTTTCAGATAAGAAAGAGATTTTAGAAAAGATTATTTTCTTGAAGATGATTTTGATTTCAGAAACAAACTAATGTTTTGTTAAGTATTTCATTTTTCATTTTTATAATTGTCTACTCACTAGGTCATGCAAACGATCTAACCCCCCCCCAGTTTCTCTATTTTACAGGTTTACCCGGAGAATGAGCTCGAGAGGATGGATACTGATGACAGTCACTCGGGTGTTTGAGTCCAATAGGTTCAGTCAAAGTAAAGTCAAGTACCAGATAATGTATAATAAAGTTGTGTTCAAGAACAGAGTTGTAAAGAAAAATAATGTTGAGAATACAGTTATGTGTATTTTTATGTATACTATGTCATTGATTTGGGCAATGTTCTTATGAACAAGTTTATGTTTGAGATAGAGTAGTTGGTTTGTCCATAGTCAGAAAGTTAGAGGCTTAGGGGGATAGGACAGCCTATTCCCTGCAAGTAGCATCTCCGGGAAAATGATGTTACAAAGATGGTATCAGAGCGTGGTCTATGGAGTCAGTGACTACAATGGGTAGAGTGTTAGAGTCTTGTTTATTTAGTATGCCCGGGATACTAGTATACGAGGCACTACCTCTCCAGTATCTGATCCTCGAGTACGTCATCAATTCCTATAGACAGATTAGTAAGAAATTCCAAAGCCATTCGAATATTCTTCCTTATGAATGCAACCATACTCTTGTCTTAGATGAAAATCCTTTTGTAATTATCATGTTTTATTACCAGATGTTCAGAATAAACTACGAAACTAGACAGTAAAATTTTGAGAATATCCACCCAATGGAGTGAAAGAGAAGGAGAAAGCTATAAGAAAAGTAGGAGAGATACACAGATGCTTAAAGCAACCATAGATGTTCAGAGATAGAGGTATAGAATCAGATAGATTAGAAAGTGCCAGAACATATAGTAGTAAAAGATAATATAGCAAGCCTGGGCAAGAGTAAAATGTTGAGTCGACCTAAGTAAGGATCTTTCCCTCCAAATAAGATTCCTTTCCTCCACAGAAAATTCTTCCAAGTGGATCCAATAGCCTTTGAATATCTCGTATAGATAGCAAGTTTCCCGAATAACGAAGAATAGCCATAAAGGCAAAAGAAGTAAGAAAATAGAATTAGCCGTGGAAGCTCCTGATAAGGTGCCACAAAGGATGTAGGGATTCTAGACACCCAAGCCCATACTCGTAAGAAATAAAATGGATGACGTCAGTAAAGTGAATTAGTTGCCTTAGATATGAAATCTGATATAAATAAGGTCCTAATCTATTTAGATTCTAACCTTTCAGAAACACCAGTTAAAGAAATTTTCATGACGGCGTCTATCTCATACCTATCTTACATTAGTAATAGACTCCCAGGACACATAGTACTAAAACAAGGAAATCGATATCCGTCGAAACGTAAGATGTTTGTTCCAGCCCTCACCAGCATAGATAGAGATAACTGTAAGAAAACTCAGTGCCCATAATGATATATTTTGAGACAGAGATAGTGAACACCAAGAGAAGGTTCACCCAGAAAGGAACCAATGAGGCTCCTAAATCTAGAATAAAGAGAATCTAACATGAACTAAAATAGGCAAGTTTGTGTTGAGTTTCTAAGGACAATCCCAAGATCATTCAAGCATAATAGAAGTGTGAATACGCAAAGAAGTTAGCGGAAAATACTTACAAGGCTCGGTTGGATGTAGATGTAGAGTTTAAAAATTCCACTTTGAGAAGTTGCTCCAAGCTTATCTCTATGGAATGTTTCCCTATCACCTTTGTATTATTTAATGTGTGCTAGCACTAGGAAAAATTTGCAAAAAATTTCTTCCTTTGCTCTTGCTAGTTTCGGCCAAGCCTTACAAGAGAGGGGAAATTTTCACTTTTGCCGTGAAATAAGAGAGAGAGGAATAGATGAGTGAAATTTGGTGAAGTGTTAATTGATTTTCCAAAAATAAAATCTTGATATAACAAATCCACATTTGGTAAAAGGTCACTCATATTTCATTATTAAAACATAAAGTGTCTTACAAGCCACCATCTCATCATCACTAACTTCCATCACCATAAAGCAAGTAAAGTGACAAGTGATGTGACTTGTGATGTGACTTGTGGGCCCCACTTTAATTCAAAATTCGAGTGGGCCCGCAAACACATTATGGGCTCGGGTTCGTTAATTCTGAATTAACAAATTCTCCGTTGCGACTTAATTAAATCAAATTTAATTAATAATTATGCCTCGCAAAATTATTATTAAAATCGCTCGCGAATTAATTCCAAATTAATTCGTTCGCCCGAATTAAAATCTAATTTTAATTCCATATGAAATCCAATTTCATTTAATATATCGAATATATTATTTTATCGATTAATTCCGAATTAATCGTTCTCTCTTTATTAATTGAATTTTATCTCGATAAAATCTTTCCGCAATTAATCCTAGATTAATTTTCTCTCTCTTATAATTAATCCTAGATTAATTATGTTCGAGTCATACGTCATCGATGAATCTTCGGGAAGAGACCCATGAGATCCCTGGATATGTTGGCAGAATATCCGGTCGTCGGACTATCGAACATGTGCGTATCCGGTATCACGTTCTTACCGATTTACAAGACATGGTTGGCTTCTAGCAAAGCGTCGTGCTTTCCCAATTCTCCAGAAATATTCTTTAAGGAATATATATATAATATTTATCATGTGTAGTATACGTAGTATTGCATATTGCGATCCAGTATTGGATGTCACATGCAATGCCTGGGGCTGGATTAGTGTCTGCCCCGTACGAAGCATATATCGGATTACAAGCAACTAGTCTCTATAATTCGGATAATCATGACCTTGTCATATTATCCCGATAGTTGCAACATAATAGAGAACCAATTATGTATATCTGCGTGATCATCATCTCCATATGATTGAAGTGATACTTCCGTCTTGACATCACACCCAATACACTACGATTCTCAATAAACCCAGAAGAGGCATACACAGAACCTGTTAAAATCCTGGACGACCAAAACCAAAGCGTATTGATTGTCGCAAGTATTAGCAATGCAAGTCTCAGGTTAAGACCAAATACACCTACCCTGATGCGGATTCCCATAGAAACATTGGCATACTACCAATGGGATTCCGCAGGGTCTATCCAGAGCGAAGCTGTTTCCGTACCAACGGCAAACACAACCTCCTATCACACTTGTATAAGTATCCAATACTTAAATATATGAGAACTATGTTGTTACACTTCCATAACACGCACAAGTGCAATACTAGTCTATTCCGCATTATCGATGTCCAGTCTCGATAATACTACTACTAGGGATATTTAATGATTAAACCTTTGTAGATTGATATTGTCTCATATCTTATTAATCTGGAACTAATCATAAAGACTTTTATCATTTATATATTCAAGTAATCAAATTACAAAATGATAAAATAGTAATTT
The DNA here is from genome assembly GCA_019454045.1 of Zanthoxylum bungeanum. NCBI lineage: Eukaryota > Viridiplantae > Streptophyta > Magnoliopsida > Sapindales > Rutaceae > Zanthoxylum > Zanthoxylum bungeanum. The sequence goes on along the minus strand of SKCR01053953.1, from coordinate 33,068 downwards.
TCATTGTCACGCAGTTAATTTGTACAAAAACCACAATATCTTTTATATATAGTGATGCTATGGGTCATAATTGTCCAACAATCTCTCACTTGGCCTATAGCCAGTCACTCAAGCATCTAACACCTGAACTATGTACATGTCGCTCAAACTTTTGCTGAGGAATAGCATTCGTCAGCGGATCTGCAATATTTTCCTCTGATGCGACCTTCTCGATCTTCACATCGCCACGATATATGATCTCACGAATCAGATGGAAACGTCAAAGAACATGCTTGGATCGTTTATGAGACTGCGGTTCCTTAGCCTGCGTTATAGCCCCGTTATTGTCACAGTACAATGGAACGAGCTCAGCTGTTAACGGAACTACACCTAATCCAATTAGGAATTTATGGATCCAAATTTCCTCTATTGCTGCTTCAGCTGCAGCAATATATTCCGCTTCTATTTTTGAATTGGCAACAGTCTCTTGCTTGGAAGATTTCCAGCTTACTGCTCCGTTGTTCAAAAAAAATATGTACCCGGATTGCGACTTACAGTCGTCTTTATCGGTTTGGAAAATTGCATTGGTATACCCTGTTACCTCAAGTTCTCCATCTCCATAGATTAAGAAAGCATCCTTAGTTCGTCTAAGATATTTAAGGATGTTCTTAACCGCCATCCAGTGACCATCACCTCGATCGGTCTCATAGCGACTACACATGCTCAAAATATAGGAGACATCAGGTCGTGTACGTATCATGGCATACATGATCAATCCGACTACCAAGGCGAATGAGATCCGACTCATGTTGTCTCTCTCATCTTGAGTTTTATGACACATGTCCTTAGATAGAGTGACGCCATGTGACATTGGCAATAGTCCCATCTTATAATGTTCCATGTTGAATCTCTTCAACACTTTGTCAATATATGTGCTCTGGGAGAGTCCAAGCAGCTTTCTAGATCTATCCCTGTAGATCTTTATTCCTAGAATAAAGGCTGCTTCTCCCAGATCATTCATGGAGAATTTTAATGAAAGCCAAGCTTTCACCGATTGTAGCATGGGAATGTCATTGCCAATAAGCAATACATCATCAACGTAAAGGAAAATGAATGTCAGTGCGCTCCCATTAACCTTCTTATATACATAAGGATCATCCTCATTTTGAATGAAATCATATTCTTTTATGATCTCATCAAAATGTTGGTTCCAAGAACGTGATGCTTGCTTCAATCCATAAATGGATCGATTTAACTTGCAAACCTTGTTTGCATGTTTTGGTATGACAAAACTGTCAGTCTGTTGCATATAAACATCCTCAAAAAGGTTTCCATTAAGAAAAGCGATTTTGACGTCCATCTGCCATATCTCGTAATCGAAATATGCAGCAATAGCAAGCATAATCCGAATGGATTTAATCATGGCAACAGGTGAAAAAGTTTCATCGTAATCGACACCGTGTCGTTGACGATACCCTTTCACTACAAGCCTAGCTTTGTACATTTGTATGTTTCCATCCATGTCGGTCTTCTTCTTGAAGACCCATTTGTAACCAATAGTCTTTATGCCTTTTGTTGCATCAACCAGTGTCCAAACTTAGTTGGTGTACATGGAATCCATTTCGGACTTCATGGATTCTTGCCATAAACCGAATTCGATACCTTGTATCGCTTCCTCATACGTAGCTGGTTCGTCTTCCTCAATAAGATTAATATCCACATGAGGTGAGATCAGAAACCCATACCTCTCATGTTGTTTTCTGACTCTCTCTGATCTACGCGGTTCTTGTGTATTCGAAGATTGTGGTTCAGTTTCATCCCTGATAAACTGTTCATGTTCCGTTAAGGATTCTGTGCCAGGAACAGTATCACTTCGATTTTCATCGAGTTCTACTTTCCTCCCACTAACCAATGCATTTAGGAATTCCTTCTCAAGGAAAACCGCATGTAGAGCAACAAATACTTTGTTCTCTTGTGGGTTGTAGAAGTAATATCCTTTGGTTTCCCTAGGATAACCTACAAATAGACTCTTATCCGATTTGGGTTCAAGTTTGGTACCATCCAAACGTTTAACGTATGTCCAGCAACCCCAAATCTTCAGGAATGAGAAACCCAGTTTATTTCCTGTTCATATTTCATATGGAGTCTGTTGAACAGACTTTGACAAAACCTTATTCAAAATAAGTATTGCATTGTTCAATGCATATCCCCATAAGGAAATAGGTAGCTCTGTGTGACTCATCATAGACCTTACCATGTCCAACAAAGTTCGATTTCTCCGTTCGGACACACCGTTTAATTGAGGTGTTCCGGGAGGAGTCCACTGTGAAAGAATACCATACTTTTTGAAGTAACCAAGAAACTCATTACTTAAGTATTCTCCACCATGGTCCGACCGTAATGTTTTAATACTTTTGTGGGTCTATTTTTCTACTTCGTGTCGAAACTCTTTGAATTTCTCAAAGGTTTCTGACTTGTGTCCTATAAGCTACACATAACCATAACGCGATGCATCATCCGTAAAGGTTACGAAGTATTCATATCCACCTCTAGCATGGCTAGACATGGGCCCATATATGTCACTATGAACGAGGGCTAACAGTTCAGTGGCACGTCCACATTTACCGTTAAAAGGTGTTTTAGGTATTTTACCTAATAAACAAGATTCACAGACGTCATATGAATCTGGATAAAATCCGTCCAAGTACCCACTCTTCGAAAGTGTGGATATGCGAGTCTTGTTAATGTGTCTCAGACGACAATGCTGTTGGACAATTATGACCCATAGCGTCACTATTTATACAGATCATGGTGTTGTTATACAAATTAACTATGTGACAAATGAGATTGCACTCTTATCATTTGTTATTAGATCACCTAGATGTATAAGTGATGAGAGGTCCCTATGATTTGTTCCTGGACGAAGAATGATATGAGACAGTATCAGTCCACGAAGGATAAATCATTAAATATCCCTAGTCAGAGCATTGTCGAGATTGGACATCGATAAATACGCAAACAGCTAGTATTACACTTGTGCGCGTTGTGAGGGCACAACGGCATAGTTCTCATATATTTGGGTATATGATACCCATGCAAGTGTAATATGAGGTTGTGTTTTACCGATGGTACGGGAAACAGCTTCGCTCTGGATAGACCCCCTCGGAATTCCATTTGTAGTATGACTATGTGTCTATGGAAGTCCGAAATCAGGGTAGGTGTATTTGGTCTTAACCTGAGACTTGCACAGCTAATACTTGCGACAATCAATATACTTTGGTTGAGGTCGTCCAGGGCTTTAACAGGTTCTGTGTATGCCAATGCTGGGTATATTGCGAATCGTAGTGTGTTGGGTGTGATGTTAAGACGGAAGTGTCACTCCAGTCATATGGAGATGATGGTCACGTAGAATACGGTACTAGTTCTCTTAAGTACTGCAGTCATCGGGATAATATGACTAGGTCATAGTTATCCGATATAGAGACTAGTTACCAGACATCCGACATGTGCTTCGTACGGGGCAGACACAATTCCAGCCCCAAGCCTAGCACGTGATCATCCGATACTGGATCGAAATACGCAATACCACGTATACTACACCTGATATAGATCGATTATTCCTGTAAGCATGTTTCTGGAGAATTGGGTAGGCATGGCACTTTGCTAAAAGCCAACCTTCTCTTATGAATCGGAGTAAACGTAGTACTAGGTACTTACGTGTTCGGATAGTCCGACGACCCTATTTACTGCCAACATATCCGGAGATCTCATGGGTCGCTTCCCGAAGATTCACCAATGACGTATGACTCGCACTTTAATTAATCTGGGATTAATTTAATGATAGGTAAATTAATCTGGGATTAATTGCAGAGATATTTTATCTGGGATAAAATATCGATTAAAAGAGAGAACGATTAATTTGGAATTAATCGATAAAATAATATATTTGATATATTATACGAAATTGGATTTCGACGCTGAATTAAAATTAGATTTCAATTCGGGCGACCGAATTAATTTAGAATTAATTCGTTAGCGACGTGAATAGTGATTTCGATAAGCGTAATCATTTAATTACGAAGCAATGGAAAATTCGTTAATTTGGAATTAGCGAACCCGAGCTCGGGATTGTTTGCGAGCGCATTCGCATTTCGAATTCGAGTGCGGCACGCAAGTCAAATCAAGCGTCAAATTGTAAATCACATCAAGTGTCAAATCACATGTCACTTAGAGTGATGTGACATTTGATTGATTGATGTGAGTTGATGTGTGGTGATTGAAAGGCATTAAATGCTTAGCTTTTTTGAAATTGAAAAAAGGTAAATGGTTTATTAAATTTTGGAAAATATATAAACCTTTTACAATTTTTCTTTTTCCTTGATCTCTCTCTCTTTCACGGTATTAGGCTTTTGGAGCCAAAACTCTCTTCTCTTTCCTCTCTTATTCTTCACGTTTCTTCACTGGTTTTGTAGCAAAACCGTGAGTCCAAGAGGAGAAAGACTTGATTTTGTTGCAAGATCAAGGTGCTAGCACACTCTAGAAAGCATACCAAGGTGTTAGGGCAGTGAGTTTGTGAGCATGGAAGACTATCACAAAGCTTGGAGCTTTAATGGAGTCCATGGCCGATTCTTCATGGAGGAGATCCATCCACCACCGTGCAGTCCACCATTTGCGCAGCCCACTGCCGAGCTTGGAGAAGGCAGAAAGTTGCAGTTTGTTTCTTGTCTTCGCATCATCCAACCGATCCATGTGAGTTTTTCCGCACCTTCTTTGGTTGTATTTACACTTGTTTCATGCTTAATTTATGATCTTGGGAAGCTTAGAGCAAACCAATAATAATATCTTGAGCTATTGAAAGCATGAAATTAATTTTAGGCATTATTTGTTGAAATTGGATGAATTAGTATGCTTAATTGATGTTTAATTGATGATTGATTAGATCAATTTGAAGAAATTTGGTTTGGAACAAATTTCCCCAATTTATGGGTGTTGGCCAAAAATGAGGACCCTAAAATTGTCTTGGATTTTGATTTTTTGATTCATTTGATGAGTTAGAAATCATTAGGGGATATTGTTTTAATGTTTAATTTGGTTCAATTGGATTGAATTTGATTTGGGCATAATTTTCCCTTTTGGCCGAGACTTTATGCATGTATAATTGGGTTTGATTTTGATCAAATTATGTTGGACATGATTCCAAGATGATAAGCATGATTAATTGTACAAATTTGGTGTTTTGGAAATATTGATTTTGGTAATTAATAATGCCATACACTTTGGTTAATTAGAATGTGAAATTTGGAATTTTTATATTTTAATTAATTGGGCTAATTTTGGAAATTAGGCTTGGTAAGTTGTTATTGGGCTTATTGGGCTTTGTTGTACAAAGTTGGGTTTAGGAAAAATTGGTTGGATCCAATTAGGCCCAAAACCGCATCCAAAAGGCCCAAATGCGACTAATGAACATTTAAAGTTTAATTGGGCCTAATGGGCCTAATTGATTTCTGGGCTTATGGGGTAACTCCCGGATTGGATTTTGGTTATTCGGTTTGATCCAAGTGACCAAAAGTCCACGCCTTGAAGAAATTAATTAAAAGCCCATTGGACTTTAATTAAATTAATTGGATATTAATCGGACTAAGAGACCCGTAACGATTAAATTTGGAATTTAAGTCGTAAAGGTTATTTTATAAAGTGTAATATTTAATTTGGAATTAATAGTGAATTAGATTAAATGCATATTAAATTGAATTTAATTATGTAATTAATTTAATTCGAGAATTCGTACTTTGAGTACGTGTTCGCAAAACGAGTTTGACTCGAACAAAATCAAATCGTTGTTTGCACATTGGATGATCACCAATTATCAGATTAATTAATTTGATTAGATTGATTGATAACATGCTTGTGTGAATACATGGTTGCGATGCATGAATAATGTATATCGGATGGATATTAGCTGGGTGGGGCAATTTTGGAAATTGTAATAAATTTGATTTATTAATTGGAACTGCGTGTCCAGCCTTATTACCTCATCATTCTTTGTATTCTTCTCTCACATATTCCCCTCAATGTAAATAAGGTTTCTTTAGAAGTGTAATGTAACGGGTAGAAGTAAATACATGTGCTAGCTTGGAGAGAGAAAGAGAGAGATTTTATCTAGGATCATTGTAAAGTATCCATCCGCATATCATTATTATTTTTCATATGCGCTTTATTATGTATTTAGAATGCATGCTTAAGGGTATATGATGATGAGACCTTAACAAAGATAATAAATTGGTTGCCAATTTGCACGCGAAAAACCCTCAAATAATATTATGCGTCTTTCCTTCCATTGAGTGATTCTCACTCAAGATCCGAGACGGCATTGGTTTGTTGGCCAAAGTCAAGGCCTTTGTCTGTCGAGGATGTGTTTAAATCACGAAGGCTTTGTTCCATATCAGTGTCTTGTCCAAGTTGTGGTTTGTTGGCCAAAGTCAAGACCACTTCTTGTCCATCGACATTGATTATGAAACTTTCCATGGTCAATGGGTTGCGCTTGACTGGGATCACTAAGTTTATTTTGCCAAAGCCAAGGCTTAGTTGATTCAGAGGAAAAAGGTTAGGTAATACATTGGATGTATTGGCATATATAAGATATATGTTTCGGACTTGGATGTCCCCCTACCGGATTTAGGAATTGGATTGGATCCAATTGATCTTAGAGATCTACCTAGTTAATTATCATACAATTTGTTGGCCAAAGTCAAGATTGTATGATATTTAACGGGATCCTAGCCCACTAGGAAACACGGTTTCCCGAGTACTGGATCGAAATACGCAATACCACGTATACTACGCCGGATATAGATCGTTTATTCCTGTAAGCATGTTTCCGGAGAATTGGGTAGGCATGGCGCTTTGCTAGAAGCCAACCTTGTCTTGTGAATTGGAGTAAACATAGTACTAGGTACTTAAGTGTTCGGATAGTCCGACGACGTGATTTACTGCCAACATATCCGGAGATCTCATGGGCCGCTTCCCGAAGATTCACCGATGACGTATGACTCGCACTTTAATTAATCTAGGATTAATTTAATGAGAGAGAAAATTAATCTGGGATTAATTGCGGAGATATTTTATCTGGGATAAAATATCGATTAAGAGAGAGAACGATTAATTTAGAATTAATCGATAAAATAATATATTTGATATATTATACGAAATTGGATTTCGACGCGGAATTAAAATTAGATTTTAATTCGGGCGAACGAATTAATTTAGAATTAATTCGTTAGCGATGTGAATAGTGATTTCTCTAGGCGTAATCATTTAATTACAACGCAACGGAAAATTCGTTAATTTGGAATTAGCGAACCCGAGCCCGGGATTGTTTGCGAGCGCATTCGCATTTTGAATTCGAGTATGGCACGCAAGTCAAATCAAGCGTCAAATCGTAAATCACATCAAGCGTCAAATCACATGTCATTTTGAGTGATGTGACATTTGATTGATTCATGTGAGTTGATGTGTGGTGATTGAAGAAGGCATTAAATGCTTAGCTTTTTGAAATTGAAAAAAGGTAAATGGTTAATTAAATTTTGGAAAATATATAAACCTTTTACAATTTTTCTTTTTCCTTGATCTCTCTCTCTCTTTCACGATATTAGGCTTTTGGAGCCAAAACTCTCTTCTCTTTCCTCTCTTATTCTTCACGTTTCTTCACTGGTTTTGTAGCAAAACCGTGAGTCCAAGAGAGGAAAAAAGACTGATTTTGTTGCAAGATCAAGGTGCTAGCACACTCTAGGAGGCATACCAAGGTGTTAGGGCAGTGAGTTTGTGAGCATGGAAGACTATCACAAAGCTTGGAGCTTTAATGGAGTCCATGGCCGATTCTTCATGGAGGAGATCCATCCACCACTGTGCAGTCCACCATTTGCGCAGCCCACTACCGAGCTTGGAGAAGGCAGAAAGTTGCAGTTCATTTCTTGTCTTCGCAGCATCCAACCGATCCATGTGAGTTTTTCCGCACCTCCTTTGGTTGTATTTACACTTGTTTCATGCTTAATTTATGATCTTGGGAAGCTAAGAGCAAACCAACAAATGCCACATATAAGTTTCATCTTTGTTACTTAATTTAAGCCTTTTGTTTGTTACATTATATGTTTGGGATTGATTTATATTCAAAATATAAAGTCCATTATTCACATCAGCACTGCATAGCTCCATATCATTTTTATACATAAAACACCCAGTGTTTCTAAAAAAAAAAGTATACCCACATTGGGCTAATAAAGATACAGATATAATATTCCTAGTCAAACTAGGTACATAATAACAGTCTGACAAGTTTGGTACATGCCCCGAGGGTAGTTCCAAAATATAAGTTCCTACAACCAAAATAGCGACCCTAGTCCCGTTTCCAACTCGTAGATCAATCTCCCCTGAGGCCAGTCTACTGCTAATCTGCAGATCTTGCACATCATTACATATATGAGTACCACAACCAGAATCAAAAATCCAATTTTTAAAAACTAGAAGTAGACATGTTTATTTCTATAACAAATATACCTGAAGCCGGTGCCTTGCCAGCTTTGATTTCCTTCATGTGCGCCTTGTACTCACGGCAGTCACGCTTCCAGTGACCCCGTTTGCCACACTGCAGACATACATCTTGGGATTTGTCTTTTTCCTTCCCAGAAGACTTTGACGATTTAGCCTTTCCATTCTTCTTCTTCTTCTTCTTTACACCTCCAGTAGCCTTCGGCCAAAGCTTGGGAGACTGAGATGTTGAAGCGAAGTCCGTCTCGCACTTTTTGTCCTTCAATAGCTCTTTTTCTGCTTCATGTAGCATTGCCATCAGCTCTCCAAGAGTATGTTCTTGGTTCATCATATTGTAGTTCATGATGAACCCGCTCCAGCTGTCAGGAAGAGACTGCAAGATCAAATATATAGAAGTCTCAGCCTCAAAGGTTATGCCTAGCTGACCCAGCTATTCAATGTCAGCAATCATCTGCGACACATGGTGCTCGAAAAATGTACCCTCCGACATTCGAGAGCGAAAGAGCTTTCTCTGCAATTCATACATTTACGATCTAAGGTTAGATCGATGAAGGTCCTTCAATTTTACCATCATAGTATATGGATCCAATCCCTTATTTTGGCGATGAAATTGAGGGGTCATCACAACGAGCATGACGGAATGAGCAGTTGAGTTATCATCGCTATGAGTCTTCCAAAGTTCAAGCTCAAGCCGCTGCTCATTTTCGGGCTTAGGCCCGAGAGATCTCTCTATCGTATAGAGCATCCTCTCAGCCCCCAGGACAATCATTAGGTTCATATCCCAATTACAAAAGTTCGCGCCATTAAAGACATTTTCGCCCATGATAATGTCTCTAACTCCGATCTTTCCAGCCATCTTAATTACAATAGTCAAACTATTCAATTAACGATATTTGGGTACAGTCCAACTGTTACAAGAAAAATAATAAAATATTAGTCCAACTAATAAATATATATAATTGATGAAATAATTTGAAGGCGCGTAATGCCATGTATTTGAACGAAATTGCAAATTCAATACTGGTCTCCACTATTTTTCGGCGAGCCTCTAACCCTCTGTTGAGTACTCGGGAAACCTAGTTTCCTAGTGGGCTAGGATCCCGTTAAATAACACACAACCTTGACTTTGGCCAACAAGTTGTATGATATTTAACTAGCTAGATCTCTAAGATCAATTGGATCTCATCCAATTCCTAGATTCGGTAGGTGGACCTCCAAGTCCGAAACATATATACAATATATATGCCAATATATCCAATATATTTTCCTAACCTTTTCCTCTGAATCAACTAAGCATTGGCTTTGGCTCAACAAACTTAATGATTCCAGTTAAGCGGGAACCATTGACTTTGGAAAGCTTCGTAATCGATGTCAATGAACAAGAAGTGATCTTGACTTTGGCCAATAAATCACAACTTGGCCAAGACATGCGATATGGAACAAAGCCTTCATGATTCAAACACATCTGCGATGGAAAAAATGTCTTGACTTTGGCCAACATTAAGACAAAATCCAATCAACCCAATATTTTACATGCATCATATACACATCCAAATACACCATATAAATGAAAAGCCCCAAATTTGAAAGTGGTCTTAAACCCTAATTTTTCAATTTCTTCAAATTAGACCAAATTTGTTAAAACAAATACTTCAATCATGTTTCTTCCATTACAATCAAGCCTCACCACAATGAAACAACTATAGAACAAATCTAGGTCATTTAAGAGTGGTTCAACAACTCTAGATTAGCAACAAGGTTCTAAAACCATGAAAAGAATGCTTACTAGTTCATTAGTAACATTCTATCAACTTTATACATGCTCAACCCTTTTATCAAACTCTCATCCACCAAAAATACAAAGAATAAAGAATAGAAAAACTTAAGAACATCACAAGATGTTGCCTAGAACAAGAGGAACATTTTTCTCTCTAATGGCAAGTTGGAAATACTTACTTAAATCCAAGCTTTTCTTTGATTTTTCTTTTCTTTCTCTCAAGCTTCTTTGACTTTGTTTAATGGAGTTTGATAAAGTGTGAAAGGTTAACAAACTCTAAATGAAACAAAACAATATATACTTGTACAAAATTTGCCTTGCTGAAATTATGCTAAGAATAATATCTAGATATATTTTTGTTTCATTAAATTACAACTTGTCCACTTGGTTAAAATGATCATTACACTTTAATGAATAATTCAAACAAGTCAACATTGCAACTAAGTCATTAAATAAAATATCATAACTTAAAATATTCATACTTTAATTAATTTAATCATTTAACAATTAAATAATTAATTAATTAATTAATTAAATACAATATATTAAATATATGTATTATATTTACATTAAATATTAAATACATATATATATTATGATATTAGTCAAATATCTCAATTTGACAATTAATTAATGTGTATTTGAATTAATCTAAATTAAATGCAAATACACAAAAATTAAGGAAATGACTATCGGGTCCCTACACATGTATTTTTCGTTTAACCTTAAACGACTTTATAAATAATCAATATTATTTATAAATATTACTCTAGTGCTCTACGAGTATGTTTCATTAGTGAGACTCTCTAGATTCAGGCATATCCGTCACGAAATCCAATTTCGTGTCCATAATTTATCCACCCGTAAATTATGACGATCACGGATAAACTCGCCGAATCATACAGGTTGAGGTCATGGAAAATGTATAATTCCTCCGTCACAGGTATCCGAATAAATCCCAGAGATATAGATGTAAACGTCAAATCTCTATAGGGATTATCCAGTCGACTATTCTATTAGCAATCTCAAAAAGAACATTTAGAACTAACTTCTAAATTGTACCATGGGCCAATGGTTTTTATCTGATTGCTAATCATATGGACTACCTATGCTTTGATATACAGAACTGACGGATCCTATCTCAATACTCACAGGACACCCTGAGGATCTATCCATACCCAACGAAAAGGCGGAGGTATGATCTAAATAGATCGGTGACGTGACTGCCATCTAAGTGTGGAAGATGTCTCATGCGCCCACAGTGGTATCTCAAGTCGAAGAATCACAAGTGCTACTCAACCCGATAAGATTCTTATTAAAGTTGGTGTGTACCATCCATTAAGATTCTTCGGTGATTCGTTCAGTGTTTATCCGCTATAAACACCTACATGTCTATACTAGTCTCCAAGACTTATGGTTCATTGAGAAACCATTGGAATCATATATTCCAGTATACGACATGTACCGGTCTCAACGGGTTTACTATACTGACCAAGTAGTGTAAACCTTGACCAGGAACTGTCCGAGAATGACAACGTCGTGATACTACTTAATGTCAGTTGCAACACTTTTGCAACAGCACCATGACTAGTCATTCTAAGGTCATTATATATTTACCATATTAAAAGATACATTATATTATAGAAACTGCATATATTATTCATTATAATAACGTTTTACAGTAGTATTCATAAAGAAATACAACCGGAAATTGGCGCTCTGAACACCAACCCCAACAAAAACTCCCACTTGCTCTAGTGCCAATAACGATTGTATCTAATACCCATCGACTCCACGTGTTTATCAAACAACTACAGAGGTATGGCCTTCGTCAGTGGGTCTGCTACATTATCTTCACTCGGTACCTTGCACACGACAATATCCCCTCACGACACAATCTCTCAAATGATGTGGTACTTTGAGTTCCACATGCAATGGCTCCAGTATTATCACAGTATAACGGAATCGCATTCTCGATACTTGGGACAACTCCCAATTCTGTGATAAAGTTCTTTATCCACACAGCCTTTTTTGCAGCTTTAGAAGCTGCAATATATTCCGCCTCAGTGGTGGAAACTGTTGTTGATACCTGTTTGGAACTCTTCCAACAAGCTGCACCTCCGTTAAGGGTAAATAAGAATCCAGATGTAGACTTTCTATCATCGGGATCCGATTGGAAATCGGAATCTGTATACCCGTTAACTTGCAGTTCGTTTCCTCTATAAATTATTAACTTATCCTTAGTACCTTTAAGATACTTGAGGATATGTTTAATGGCCATCCAATGGTCATTACCTGGATTGGACTGATATCTGCTGGTTACACTAACAGCAAAACTGATATCAGGCATGTACATAACATGACATACATTATGCTACCCAAACACGAAGCATAAGGTTGGTTAGACATTCTAACCTTCTCATCTTCTGTTTGTGGACTCATCTTCTTTGAAAGATGAATCCCATGTCTGAACGGTATGTTTGCTGTCTTACAGATACCAAAATTATACCGTTCCAAGATCTTATCTATGATGTTGATTGGGATAACCCAATCAGCCTCCTTTGTATATCTCTATAGAGTTTTATTCCTAAAACATAGGAAGCTTCTCCCAGGTCCTTCATGGAGAAATTCTTACAGAGGTACGCTTTGACGCTTTGTAACATACCTAAATGTTTCCCAATGATTAGGATGTCATCAACATATAGGACTAAAAATACGACCATGCTCCTACTGGCCTTCTAATACACACAGGATTCTTCCAAATTCTTGAGAAAACCAGACGATCTAATAATCTCGTCGAATCGAAGATTCCAACTTCGTGAAGCTTGTTTAAGTCCATAAATGTACTTTCTAAGCTTACATACCATACCCGAGTTTTCGCTGGACGCAAAATCTTTCGGCTGTTCCATATAGATTTCTTCATCAAGAAATCCATTTAGAAAAGCCGTTTTGACATCCATTTGCCAAATCTCGTAGTCATGATACGCAGCTATAGAAAGCAAAATCCGAATAGACTTAAGCATTGCTACTGGTGAAAAAGTTTCATCGTAGTCGATGCCAGGTCGCTGCATGTAACCTTTTTGCTACCAGTCGGGCCTTGTAAGTTTCAACCTTACCGTCAGGCCCGCGCTTCCTTTTGTAAACCCATTTACACCTTATAGGAACAATTCCTTCGGGAAGCGGAACCAAGTCGCAAACTTGATTCTCATGCATTGAGTCTAACTCGGATTTCATGGCACTTTGCCATTTCACGGAGTCGATGTCCAATATCGATTCTCTATAGGTGAAAGGATCAGTCTCTTCAACTAAGAGAACATCTAGACTCTTTTCTTATATCAAATACAAGCGTTCAGGAGGTCTAGATACCCTTTCTGACCTACGGAGTGTGTGTGTTGAAGGTCTTTCATCTACTTGAACTTCAGGTTCCTCCATTGGTTCGTTGTTTTCAGGTTGGACTTTATCAAGTTCAACCTGTCTATGTTTACCACCTTCTGACAAAAATTCTACTTCTAGAAATTTTGCGAAGCGAGCTACGAACATATTTCGATGCTCGGTATCATAGAACATATATCCCCTCGTATTCGAAGGATATCCGACAAACCTAAACTTTTGCCCTCGAGGCGAAAGCTTATCTTACCGAGTCACCCTGACATAGGCAGGACAACCCCAAACCTTAATTTAACTAAGATTTGGTCTCCTACCGAACCATATCTCATACGGAGTCGTAGGAAAAACTTTTGAAGGAATCTTATTCAAAATATGTGCAGCTGTTAAAAAGAGTAGCCCCATAAATAATAGGGCAAATCTGTGAAACTCAACATCGATCGGACCATATCCAATAAAGTCTGATTTCTCCTCTCAGACAGTCCATTGTGATGTGGAGTACCTGGATGTGTATATTGAGCGAGAATCCCATTCTCCTTAATATAATCAATGAACTCACCACTCATATATTCTCTGCCTCGATCAGATCGAAGGCATTTAATATATTGACCAGTTTGTTTTTCTACTTCATTTCGGAACTCTTTGAACTTTTCAAAGGTTTCCGATTTATGTCACATCAAATACACATAACCGTACCATGAAAGATCATCGGTAAAGGTAACGAAGTAAAAATAACCATTATGAGCAGTCTGACTTTGTTGACCACATACATCAGAATGTATGAGTTCCAGTAAGTTAGTGGCGCGGTGTCCAACACCAGAAAATGGGGCTTTGGTTATCTTACCCTGAATACATTATTCACAAGTTGGATAGAATTCTATGGTGAGATCTAGTATCAAACCATTCCTAACCAATTGGGTAAGGCGTTTAACGCTTATATGACCTAGTTGCATATGCCAAAGTTCAGTATTATTAATTACAGGTAAACTACGTTTATTAACTCCAGTATTTAAAATATCTTTTGAAGTTTGCAATGTATAATGACCATGCTGGTTTGGACAAAAAAGGATCTGAATATTACTTTTATCATATAAATACAAAGAACAGTTCTTAATATTAATACGAAAGCCTTCTGTATCCAATACAAAAAGTGATATAATATTAGCTACACATCCTGGTACAAAATGACAGTCATTTAACAAAAGTGTATCATTCAGCAATGAGATCTCGCTTATTCCCATTGTAACTGCATCCAGAGAGTCTCCACTCCCGAATCGCAACTGCATCTCTCCAGGCTTCAGTCTTCTACTTTCCTTCAGCACCTACAACGAATTGCAAATGTGAATGGGACAAGCAGAATATAAAATCCAGTTGGATGTAACGGCTTCACAAGCCAAAGATAAATCAATAATTGGAAAAATAAATGTACCTGATGCAGATGCTCTCTCCCTCCTTAGCTGGGTAATGTAGTCAGGACAGTTTCTTTTCCAGTGCCCGACCTTGCTGTAGTGATGGCACTTGTCTTCAGAAGCCCTCTTGGGCTTTGCTATCTTTTCCTGTGGTTGAGGACCGAGACCCTTCTTCTTCCATTTCTTCTTCTTTCCCTTTGACCAAGTCTGGGAAGAAGCAGATAGAGAAGTAGGTCTCGAATGGCGAGTCGGTACTCCGTTCTTGAGGTCCTCTTTTGCCTTGAACAACATCCTATGCAGCTCTTGGTAGGTGCAGATAATCCCATTCATGTTGAAGTACATCACAAACTGGCGATAAGAAGCTGGGAGCGAACCAAGAATGACACTCCTACCGAGAATGTCATTCAGAATGAGATTATGTTGCCTCAATTGATCGATCAAATTGATCATCTGAAGAACATGTAGGCTAACAGCTTGCCCCTCATCCAATCGCGCATGGAACAGTTCCATTGCGACGTTATGAACAACAACTTGTTCTTGGTTCTTAAACGATTCTCTTAATCGTGTCATCATAGTATAAGTTAAGATGTATGAGTTAACCTTTAAATCATCATCTTTCCAAGCTTGGAAGACTTCGTGTTCTTCCGGTGTAGCGTCCTCTGCCACAGCAAGGGGTAGTGGACCCTCAAGAACATATCCCAACTTCTCGGAATCGAGCACAATCCTCAAATCCAATTCCCAATCGGTGAAGTTATCAGCGCCTTAATGTTTGTTCGCATCAAGCATACGTGCAAACTGATTAGAGGATGGTGCCGCCATCGTAAATCTATCATATAGATCACGAAAAACGGTTAGCAGAAAATTAAGCAGTTTCATATAATATCATAAGCATAAACTAGATAATGGATTTTTAATCTAAAAATGCCTCTCCCACTAAATCATGCAATACTGTAATCCCCAAACAGAATACAAAGATTTAATAATTAAATTAAATATAAATAGTGAAAAGTGGATCCCGTGAATATATTTCAGCTCACAGTAGAGGCACGATCTCGCCTAGGTATATTCATCAGGTAGACAACTCATTTGTCAATCACTCACTAGTGGCTCCTAGGTTTCCGGTCCTGGTCGTTTCTCATTGTCGCTGCTAAGGCAGGCCCACAAGGAGACATACCAAGGTTAAACTTGTCAATGATAAACTCAAGTTACTTGTGTAACCCTAACAGCTAGGGCACGTTCAGGATTCCACTTTCGCTTGAATTTATCTAGTATCTGATATACATCCGGTATAAATAAATCTCTATCGGCTACACCCTCACAGCAGAGGCACGGTCTCGGATGTAGTCACGGAGAAATATTTATAAACCGTATTGACAAGATGGACCACATAACATGCATCAAATACATAATTACATTTAAACCTTATTAATTATGGATTTTCCGTTAAGTGTCATACACCCTAAATCTAATCAAATTAGATTAAAACATGCATGTATAAAGTTAAGAAAACATGATTAACATTTAATTAAAGGGCTAATCATATTAGGGGGCCTAGAATCAGACTCGCTTTGATACTATTTTGTAGGGGTTTTATAGCGAAAATCCGGTGACGCAGCAGAATAGTGGAAAATCAAAATTTTCCGATTTCAAAAGTTTTTCTAGGGTTAATTAAATAAACTTATTTATTTAATTATCCAATAATTAAATTATGAAATAAAACACATTAAATCAAATTTATGTGAATTTACCGAATTACCCCTAAACCAAGCATTTTGTTTATTTTAATCCGAAATTGTTCGAAACGATTTTGGATGATTCTAAATCATTACATATATGAATTTAACATGTCATACATATTGAAATTCAAATTGCAACAAAAATTTACAAAAATAACCCCAAAGCCGAGAGCCATATAGAAGTATATTAATGTGCATTTTGCACTTCCGAAGTTCAAAACACATTAAGACAAAATCCAATCAACCCAATATTTTACATGCATCATATACACATCCAAATACACCATATAAATGAAAAGCCCCAAATTTGAAAGTGGTCTTCAACCCTAATTTTTCAATTTCTTCAAATTGGACAAATTAGACCAAATTTGTTAAAACAAATACTTCAATCATGTTTCTTCGATTACAATCAAGCCTCACCATAATGAAACAACTATAGAACAAATCTAGGTCATTTAAGAGTGGTTCAACAACTCTAGATTAGCAACAAGGTTCTAAAACCATGAAAAGAATGCTTACTAGTTCATTAGTAACATTCTAATTGTTGGAGTTCAATCAAGGTCCCAAGGATCACAAACATGCATAAAAACCGCATATGAACACATCTAAGGAGTAAGGCGGAAACATAACTCACATTGATTGGTTTTGATGAAATGAAGAACATGCGTTTTTAAGCTCCCTCCAAGCTCGGCAATGGCTTCTGGAACTGCAGTGGACGCACGGTTGGGGCTGTGAAAATCTCCTCCATTTTCGGCCATTGATGAGCACCATTGAAGCTCAAAGCTTCAAGCTTTCCAAGCTCATGAAGACACTTCCCTATCACCTATGTATTACTCAAGGTGTGCTAGCACTTATCATCTTCCATGCATCTCCATTTTCTCGGTGAAACCAGAAAAAAATGAAGAAGAAACGGCAGTGAAGCCGTGAGATGAGAGGAGAGAAAAGAGAGGGAATAGAGAAACCGTATGCCTTGCATGTGAGAGAGAGAAAAAGATTTTAATATATATTTTTTTTATTTCATTTTACCAAGTAAAATCAATAAAACATATATATCTTATCTTTTAATTCAAAAGTCAAAAGTTAAAAACAATAAAGCTTTTTTTATCATTTCAACTTTTAACTTTAAGTCACATCACATCTATTCACTTTAATAAAGTGACATGTTGTCAAGTCACATCACTCAAAGTGACAATTGATTTGACGATTGACGCGACTAGCGATTTGACGCTTGATGTGACTTGCGTGCCGCGCTCGAATTCGAAATGCGAATGCGCTCGCAATCACTCTCGGGCTCGGGTTCGCTAATTCCAAATTAACGAATTTTCTGTCGCGTCGTAATAAATGATTTCGCCTAGCGAATTCACTATTCACGTCGCTAACGAATTAATTCTAAATTAATTCGTTTGCCCGAATTAAAATCTAATTTTAATTCCGCGTCGAAATCCATTTCGATTAATATATCGAATATATTAATTTATCGATTAATTCCAAATTAATCGTTCTCTCTCTTTAATTAATATTTTATCCCAGATAAAATATCTCCGCAATTAATCCCAGATTAATTTTCTCTCTCATTGAATTAATCCCGATTAATTCTATCTCTCTCTTCTAATTAATCCCAGATTAATCAAAGTGCGAGTAATACGTCGTCGGTGAATCTTCAGGAAGCGACCCATGAGATCTCCGGATATGTTGGCAGTAAATACGATCGTCGGACTGTCCGAACACGTAAGTACCTCGTACTACATTTATATCGATTTACAAGACAAGGTTGGCTTCTAGCAAGCGCCATGCCTACCCAATTCTCCAGAATATTCTTACAGGAATATATAGATCTGTATCAAGCGTAGTATACCGTAGTATTGTGTATATCGGCCCAGTATCGGATAATCACGTGCTAGGGCTGGGGGTGGATAAGTGTCTCCCCCGTCCGAAGCACATATCGGATGTCTGGTACATAGTCTCTATAATCGGATATACATGACCTGGTCACAATATCCCGATTGGTTGCGCAACACTCAAGAGCACTAGTACCGTATCCTGCGTGACATCAACTCCAATATGACTGAAGTGATACTTCCGTCTTGACATCACACCCGATACACTACGACTCTCTGATAAACCCAGAAATGGTGTACACAGAACCCGTTTAAAGTCCCCTACCACCAAGACCAAAGTCTATCGATTATCGTAAGTATTAGCGATGTAAGTCTCAGGTTAAGACCATACACACCTACCTTGATTTCGGCCTCCCATAGACACATAGTCATAATACCAATGGGATTCCGATGGGTCTATCCAGAGCGAAGCTGTTTCCCGTACCATCGGTGAAACACGACCTCCTATCGCACTTGCATAAGTATCCATACTTATATATATGAGAACTATGCCGTTGTGCCCTCACAAACGCGCACAAGTGCAATACTAGCCTATTCCGCATTATCGATGTCCAGTCTCGATAATACTACGGCTAGGGATATTTAATGATTAAACCTTCGGGGACTGATACTGTCTCATATCATTCTCAGTCCAGGTACTAATCATAGGGACCTCTCTTCATTTATATATCTATGGTGATCTAATCACAAATGATGAGAGTGCAATTTCCTTGTCACATAGTTAATTTGCTACAACAACACAATGATCTGTGCAAATAGTGACGCTATGGGTCATTTTGTCCAAACTATCAACTTTATATATGCTCAACCTTTTATCAAACTTTCAACCACCAAAAATACTAAGAATAAAAAATAGAAAAACTTAAGAACATCACAAGATGTTGCCTAGAACAAGAGGAACATTTTTCACTCTAATGTCAAGTTGGAAATACTTACTTAAATCCAAGCTTTTCTTTGATTTTTCTTTTCTTTCTCTCAATCTTTTTTGCCTTTGTTTTAATGGAGTTTTTGATAAAGTGTGAAAGGTTAACAAACCCTAAATGAAACAAAACAATATATATTTGCACAAAATTTGCCATGGCCGAAATTATGCTAAGAATAATATCTAGATATTTTATTTTTATTTCATTAAATTATAACTTGTCCACATGGTTAAAATGATCATTACACTTTAATGAATAATTCAAACAAGTCAACAATTGCAACTAAGTCATTAAATAAAATATCATAACTTAAAATATTCATACTTTAATTATTTTAATCATTTAACAATTAATTAATTAATTAATTAATTAAATACAAATATATTAAATATATGTATTATATTTACATTAAATATTAAATACATATATATATATTTATGATATTAGTCAAATATCTCAATTTGACAATTAATTAATGTGTATTTGAATTAATCTAATATTAAATGCAAATACACAAAATTAAGGAAATGATTATCGGGTCCCTACACATGTATTTTTCGTTTAACCTTTAAACGACTTTATAAATAATCAATATTATTTATAAATATTGCTCTAGTGCTCTACGAGTATGTTTCATTAGTGAGACTCTCTAGATTCAGGCATATCCATCACGAAATCCAATTTCGTGTCCATAATTTATCCACCCGTAAATTATGAGGATCACGGATAAACTCGCTGAATCATATAGGTTGAGGTCATGGCAAATGTATAATTCCTCCGTCATAGGTATCCGGATAAATCCCAGAGATATAGATGTAAACGTCAAATCTCTATAGGGATTATCCAGTCGACTATTCTATTAGCAATCTAAAAAAGATCATTTAGAACTAACTTCTAAATTGTACCACGGGCCCATGGTTTTTATCTGATTGCTAATCATATGGACTACCTATTCTCTGATATACATAACTGACGTATCATATCTCGATACTCACAGGACACCCTGAGGATCTATCCACGCAAAATGAACAGGCGGAGGTCTGATCTAAATAGATCGGTGACGTGACTGCCATCTAAGTGTGGAAGATGTCTCATGCGCCCACAGTGGTATCTCAAGTCGATGAATCACAAGTGCTACTCAACCCGATAAGATTCTTATTGAAGTTGGTGTACCATCCATTAAGAATCTTCAGTGATTCGTTCAGTGTTTATCCGCTATAAACACCTACATGTCTATACTAGTCTCCAAGACTTATGGTTCATTGAGAAACCATTGGAATCATATATTCCAGTATACGACATGTACCGGTCTCAACGAGTTTACTCTACTGACCAAGTAGTGTAAACCTTGACCACGAACTGTCCGAGAATAACAACGTCATGATACTACTCAATGTCAGTTGCGACGCTTTTGCAACAGCACTGTGACTAGTCATTCTATGGTCATTACGTCTTTACCATATTAAAGATACATTATATTATAGAAACTGCATATATTATTCATAATAATAACGTTTTACAGTAGTATTCATAAAGAAATACAACTGGGAATTGGCGCTCTGAGCACCAACCCCAATATCATTTTCCTCTCCCCGGCTAGCATTATTCTAACTTCTACCCAATTACATAATAAAATAAAGAAACCTCATTACATTTAGGGGAATTGGTGAGAAGATAATTACAAATAATCGAGAGATAAATGCTGGACACGCAGGTCCAATTTAATAAATTCTAAATTTATTACAACACTTTCCAAAATTGCCCTCACCCATCTAATATCCATCCGATATACATTATTCATACAATACATCCATGTATTCACACAAAGCATGTTATTCAATCAATCTAATCCAATTAATTAATCTTTTGAATTAAGTGATCATCCAATGTTCAAACAATGATTTGATTTGCGCGAGTCTAACTCATTTAAGAATAAGTACTCAAAGATTGTATTCTTGAATTATATCAAACTACAATTTTAAATCCGATTTAATTTGTATTCAATACTAATTCTTTATTTAATTCCAAATTAAATAATTACATTATTAATGTGCATTTTACGACTTAGATTCTAAATCCAATCTTAATGGGTCTCAAAGCCCAATTAACATCCAATGTCAATTTAATTAAAGCCCAATGGGCTTTCAATTAATTTCTTAAGGCATGGACTTTGGCAACCAAAACCCAATAAGGAATCACCCTTTGCCGCAAAATTAATTTTGGCCCATTAGGCCCAATTAATTATTAAAAGGCCCATTTATTATATTTGGACTTAATGGAATGGGTTAGGCCCAATTTGGATCCAATCCAATTGTCCTAAACCAACTTGGCCCAACCAAGCCCATTAGGCCCAAATACAACAATTTTAGCCCAATTCCAAATTAAGCCTAATTAATTAAATTCTAATATTCCAAATATCACAATTTATTTAATTAAAGTTTATAGCCATAATTAATTATTTAAATTAACATTTCCAAAATACCAATTTACATAATTAATCATGTTTTATTATTATCAATACATGTCCAACATTAT
The DNA here is from genome assembly GCA_019454045.1 of Zanthoxylum bungeanum. Taxonomy (NCBI): domain Eukaryota; kingdom Viridiplantae; phylum Streptophyta; class Magnoliopsida; order Sapindales; family Rutaceae; genus Zanthoxylum; species Zanthoxylum bungeanum. The sequence continues at coordinate 10,883 of SKCR01053953.1, read as the reverse complement.
TGAAGCAAAATCAATCTATTAACATGCTCTAATGCTCACGGTAATTTATGATTTTTTTTCATTAATTTTGATTTCAATCCAATTAAATCACAAATCAATTTATCCATTCATTTTAAACTCATCCAATGGTCTAAAAATTAAAATCACCATGAGCTTAGGGTACCTACTACATTCGGCCAAGCCTATAGATTTGGGAAAAATTAATCCAATTCCTTTTTTCATAAAATTGATCATGCATAACTCTAAGTTAACATCATCTAAGCATACTCAAACAAATAATTTGATTAAATCATGCTCAAATAAAAAATACCCAAATTCAAGATTAAGAATCCTAATTCAATTTCATGCTTAAATAGGCTCATGATACCATTATTGGGTTTCTAAGGACAATCCCAAGATCATTTAAGCATAATAGAAGTGTGAATACGCAAAGAAGTTAGTGGAAAATACTTACAATTCTCGGTTAGATGTAGATGTAGAGTTCAAAAATTCCACTTTGAGAAGTTGCTCCAAGCTCCTCTCTTTGATGTATATTGAAGCTCCAAACTTGAAGTTTGAGATTCCAAACTCTAGGGAATGTTTCCTTATCACCTTTGTATGATTTAATGTGTGCTAGCACTAGGAAAAATTTGCAACAAATTTCTTCCTTTGCTCTTGTTAGTTTCGGCCAAGCCTTGCAAGAGAGTGGAAATTTTCACTTTTGCCGTGAAATGAGAGAGATAGGAAGAGATGAGTGAAATTTTGTGAAGTGTTAATTGATTTTCCAAAAATCAAATCTTGATATACCAAATCCACATTTGGTAAAAGGTCACTCATCTTTCATTATTAAAACATAAAGTGTCTTACAAGCCACCATCTCATCATCACTAACTTTCATCACCATAAAGCAAGTAAAGTGACAAGTGATGTGACTTGTGATGTGACTTGTGGGCCCCACTTTAATTCAAAATCCGAGTGGGCCCGTAAACATATTCCGGGCTCGGGTTTGTTAATTCTGAATTAACAAATTCTCCGTTGCGACTTAATTAAATCAAATTTAATTAAATAATTATGCCTCGTAAAATTATTATTAAAGTCGCTCGTGAATTAATTCCAAATTAATTCGTTCGCCCGAATAAAATCTAATTTTAATTCCGTTATGATATCTAATTTCATTTAATATATCGAATATATTATTTTATCGATTAATTCTGAATTAATTGTTCTCTCTCTATTAATTTAATTTTATCCCAGATAAAATCTTTCCACAATTAATCCTAGATTAATTTTCTCTCTCTTATAATTAATCCTAGATTAATTATGTTCGAGTCATACGTCATCGGTGAATCATCGGGAAGTGACCCATGAGATCCCTGGATATGTTGGCAGTAAATTCGGTCGTCGAACTATCCGAACACGTGCGTACCCGGTACCACGTTCTTACCGATTTACAAGACATGGTTGGCTTCTAGCAAAGCGTCGTGCCTTCCCAATTCTCTAGAAATATTTTTTAAGGAATATATATAATCTTTATCAGGAGTAGTATACGTAATATTGCGTATTGCGATCCAGTATCGGATGTTACATGCAAGGCATGGGGCTGGATTAGTGTCTGCCCCGTACAAAGCATATATCGGATCACAAGCAACTAGTCTCTATAATTCGGATAATCATGACCTTGTCATATTATCCCGATAGTTGCAACATAATAGAGAACCAGTTATGTATCCCTGCGTGATCATCATCTCCATATGGCTGAAGTGATACTTTCATCTTGACATCACACCCAATACACTACGATTCTCAATAAACCCAGAAGAGGCGTACACAGAACCTGTTAAAGTCTCGGACGACCAAAACCAAAGCGTATTGATTGTCGCAAGTATTAGCAATGCAAGTCTCAGGTTAAGACCAAATACACCTACCCTGATGCGGATCCCCATTGACACATAGTCATACTACTAATGGGATTCCGCGGGGTCTATCCAGAGCGAAGTTGTTTCCGTACCATCGGCAAACACAACCTCCTATCACACTTGCATAAGTATCCAATACTTAAATATATAAGAACTATGTTGTTACGCTTCCATAACACGCACAAGTGCAATACTAGCCTATTCCGCATTATCGATGTCCAGGCTCGATAATATTACGACTAGGGATATTTAATTATTAAACCTTTGTGGATTGATATTGTCTCATATCTTATTAATCCGGAACTAATCATAAGGACTTTTATCATTTATCTATTCATGTAATCAAATTAAAAAATGATAAAATAGCAATTTCCATTGTCACACAGTTAATTTGTACAAAAACCACAATGTCTTTTACAAATAGTGATGATATGGGTCGTAATTGTCCAACAGTTTGTAGTACCAGTAAGAATCCATAGATTAGGCCAATGCCAGTGGAGATCCACGTAAGTTTAAAAGGATAGATCCATGATATTGGAGGTACTCATTAGTTAACAAGACTACCAGTACGAACGAGTAAGATTAAATGGCATAGTTGTAGCATATAGCAAGAGTTGCCTCGGTAGCATGGCTTAGAGCCAAAAAAACATGATAACTAACGATAAAGAAGGATACAAAAAGTGACAAGGAAGCTCAGTACATGTTGTGGCATAGATAACATAGTTTGGAGATAGTAAGGTAAATGGAGACCTCAGAATAGTTGATGAAAATTGTGGAACCCTAAGATATGGAGAAATCGATCTATATCCCAACCGAACGAATGATAACTCATTTTTCAGTAGTTTATACTCTAGTAAGTATATAGACACCTAGAAGACCATTATTGAGCTTAGGCAATTACTAGTAAGGTATGTTCTTTGATCTCTATGAGATGCATATAGTTACCCCCAAGTTAGAGCCCAGTAAGGATTTGAACAAGTAAAGGAGAATACATATGAGACAGAAAAATCATGAGATAACAAGATATTCAAACCGAGAAGTGCAACAGAACCTAGATAAGAATCATAAGATAATTATATTTTATATAAGATGGAGCAATAAGAATTCACAGTAAGCCAAACTAAATCTAAAGTGGTAACTTAATTCATTGTGAAACACATGGCCTCCATGGAGGGAAAAGCTCAAAAGGGTAAAAGAATCAGAGAGCGCAATCCTTAGAAATAAGGTATACGACTTATAGAGAGTCTCCATTATACTATAATGAAAGAACTAGTAAGAGAATAGCACCGAACCAAAAGTATTAGTAGTGATACCCTAACCTATCAAAGATGATGGAGTTTCCAGGGAAGTAATTACATATGAGGGTCAAGGAACTGAGATAAGGAAGAAATCTAAGAAACAGAGCAAACTTTGAAAGGAAGAATGACAAGAGAGTATGTAGAATTTTGAGAGAGCATAACTCTTAAAGAGATTTTCAGTAAAGGATAGTGTGACTAATAGTCGGAAACGATCGGGAGTTAAATTGAAGGAGGTAATTCAAATAGTTGCTAGCCACAGTACCTTAGTGTGGGAGTCTAATATCAGATATATGAATAAGGGAATTCTAAGATTATAAATTAGCAGCATGTGCACCTGCAACATGCATAGCTAATCATACCACCACAATTGAAAAAAGACTTCAGGACCAACTCTCACCCTCCCAACCCTCGTTAGACAACGTCAGAAAAGATGGACCTCGATGATCGCCCTGATGATGTTTCCAGAAACAAGTGAATCTGAGGGGTAGTATAGTATCCTAAGGAAAGACAATAGATATTTAAAAGGTAATACCCCTCAGATAAGAAGACAAAGACCTAGATCACAGGAGTTTCAAGTATATAATAGAATAGGAAATGAGATGGGAAGAACTTTAAGTAAATGTTTGGAGGTGGAACTGTCGAGATAAGACGACAATAGGAAAGAATACTAGATGGGGAATGATAGAAGTGTGTAACAATAAGGTTTCTCAGTATTGGAATAAGACTGGAATTCTATAAAATGGGAAATTAAATTAAGGTAACGAGTATAACCAATAAGTTTCCCACGCAATAAACCTAGTTAGGAACAAGACACGGTACGATCTGAAATAGATTATGGAGAGCGTGATATAAAAGAACCAAGGAAATTGAGTTTGGACGTTAACCAAAAATCAAATCGTCATCGTCGACAACAACAATAAGGATATACAATTTACTTTCAAGCTTTGATTACCTATTCCATACTAGTATACATATAATGGACATAACAGCGACTTACCCCATTAGGTTTTAGCCAACCAAAAGAAGACCGTCGGAGATATGTCGAGGAGTAATATCTTAGAGTTATGAGATATTGAAAAACTGTGATGGTAATCCTTTTGTATATATATTTATCCCAGATTTAAAGCAGAACGTGAATAAGTCTAACCATAGAGAACACCGGTATCTCTAGACACTTGAAAGTACCAGTTAAGAAGGACCCGATGAGTCAAGTAATGTTGAGCATCACTAAAGGCCTAGAAATGAAGTTTCTTGACGTGTGACAATAGTTGTAGTACGAAGGTAGTGTAAAGTACTCAGCAAAAGTTTCATGGAATAAGAACGAGGAGTTACCTCTTAGTCAAGAATTCAAGAGATTATTCAATAAAGTTCACGGACTTTGGTGCAGTATGTACGAGCATGGCAAGAGGTGTTATACGTAAAGCAGATGTTAAGGTAAGACGAAGAGTATGTATGTTTGCTAGCTAGAAGGTAAATGATTATTTTGGTGGAGATCTTAGTTATTAAATCAAATTGAACCCAGATAATACAAGATGGTTTACAGAAAAGTAAGGGTTCACATAGACCAATTAGAATACTATGGCATAAAAGGACCAGTATGATGATCACTTTGTCTTATGGCATTATCACAGCGTATGGAAGGTCGTCGAGAAGTAGTGCGATATAGTGGGTAAAGTACAGTTGGATATGAGTATATAATTAGTCGAAAGTTGGTGGCTTAAGGAGATAGCATGTGAATCCTGTGGCTAGTGGTAAGATATTCAATATCAAAAAAATTTCAAGCAAAGACAGATTTCAGAATTCCAACTCTAAAGAGGATTCGAGGACGAATCCTATTTAAGGGGGAGAAAATATAACACCCCGATAATCCCAACGACAACTACCCGGTATTCTCGACGACTACTACTAGTAATATCGACGAATATTATATCATAGATGGTGTAATATATAATATGAATTATGTTCAAGCGTATATGTGTTTATGGAATTACTTTTCGGACATTCGATAAATGTCTCGCAGTTTCGGTACAAAATTTGTTCGATGTTCCACTTCAAATCGCCAATAGTATTTGGGGCATAAATTTTTCATATAATCTCTGATTTTTATGAATTTTAAATTGACGGACATCTAAGACTGAGACCTATAACTTTCATGTTGGATATTTTTCCAAATTCGAATCAGACTTAGGTCAAAATTTGAGATTTCCGTGACTGCTACAGTAAATTTCGAGAATTGCCTAGATTTGGGTGATTTGGCACCATCTCAACCACTCATTTCATTACACAAAAATCAACAATTCCCTATAAATAGGGGACTATTCATCCATCTCCTTCTCAAGCCAAGAAACGTGAAATGATTTTCCCCTCTCTTAGAAACAAGCCATTTTCTTCCTTCATTTCATCAATATTTTGAAGTGACAAGTGATGGTGCCAAAATTCTTTCATATAAAGTAAGCTCTCTATTCCCTTTACTTTCTTTATTTTTCAGTTTTGGGCAAAGAAATCAAAGCCCCAAAATTCGCACCTTGCATACCCTAGGAATGAGATTGGTTTTAGTTGGTGTTGTATTTTGGAGAATATCATGATAGTTCTAGCATGTAATAAGCTTTTATGTGTATGAATATGTGGGGTGATTATACTTGGTGATTTAATGATACTAGATAATGATTTGTGTTTAGGTTGTAGATATGGGATGAGTTTTGATCAATATTGAAGTTTAGGGAAGTACTTAAGTGAAGGTGTTAGTGTGATGGTTGGAATGGCCTTAGGCAGTGACGATGGATAACTGGTTTTAGCCTTGAAGTCGGGCTAGTGTCACGATGCGTATGAACTAGCATCGCGATGCGAACATGTGAATACCATCTACCTCGGTTCGGTGTGTGTGGGAGTCACATTGAACATACACTCTAGCTTGGGTCAGTTATGTGTTTGCCTAAGGTCAGTCATGTGGAAAACTCAGGTCGGTCTTATGGAAGACTCGGGTCGGTCGTAAGGAGAATCGGTTCGGTCGTGTGGAAAACTCGGGTAGGTCGTGTGAAGCCTCAGGTCGGTCGTGTAGAGTTGCGACCCTCAGCACCTAGCATCGCGACGCAGAACATGAAATGCTCACTGCCCGAGTCTGCTAGTATTGACGTCACGACACTCCCGACCTGACGTCACGACGCGTAATAGAAACAGATTCATTTCATTTCGATTGTAACTTAGGATGTTAGAGGCCACCCAAGGGGTTTCTTATCAACGCATATACACGCATTATATCATGTTACAAACATAATTCATGACTTGTATACTAATTAAGTTTATCGATTATAGATCATCGCAGGAACCGCAACTTCTTTCGGTGAAACAAAGTAATGTCAGCCAAGTTCCAAATCTGTGAGTAGACCATTTTCTCAAGTGGTATTTACTTATATTTTTAAATTGAAACTTACTTTTCCGCATATAGAGCGTTAGCCAAGTATATTTACAGATGTTTTTATGACTAAGAATGTTTTAGAAAATGTTGATTTTAAAAGTATGATTTGATGATTTTTGGAGGCATGGAGGAAAAACCCACCTCAGATGTAACTTGGTACAGATATTGGAATTGATGGTTATTGGAATTGACGGATTCAGAATGTGTGCACATGTAGTTCAGGACTAGGGATGAAAGATGCCCTTAGATCCTAGATTCCATGGCTAGGGGGACGTCGAGACGTAACGCCCATAGACCCTAGATTTAAAGTCGAGATGATAGCATTGATTCGTATATCTGGCTCTAGTTCAGTGGCTTAGTGTTGGACAATTATGACCCATAGCGTCACTATTTGTACAGATCATGGTATTGTTGTACAAATTAACTATGTGACAAAGGAGATTGCACTCTTATCATTTGTGATTAGATCACCTAGATATATAAATGATAGGAGGTCCTTATGATTTGTTCCTGGATTGAGAATGATATGAGACAGTGTCAATCCACGAAGGATAAATCATTAAATATCCCTAGTCAGAGTATTATCGAGATTGAACATCGATAAATACGTAAAAGTATTGAAAGATTGAAAGATTGACTATTAAAATCAAGATAAATTGAAAGATTGACATTTAAAACATGATCATAGGGAAAATGTAATTAAATGGTTTAATTTTCAAATCGGGAAAAATTTCAGGATGGTCCTGGAAACTAATAAGTTACTTTATTTGATAAAATAACATATTAGGCCTAAGCCCGGAGTTAAGCAAATAGTCGAGCATAATCTTTGGAAGATTTATGTGATGATAACTTTAGTGCTTAATCCATTTAGCTTGTCACAGTAGACTCCTTAATTTCTTAATCAGAAATAAGGATTAGATCCTTAAAGTATGATACTGAAATTGAAGGATCTTCATAAATCTATACTTAGATTTTAGTAAATTGCAATAATAACTCTTGGCGAGTTAATGGCTATTCTCAAGGAGACAAAGTCAAAGTTTGCAATAAGGCAAGTAGCGCTAGTCGCACCTTACTTCGATATTCTAGAAGGGCAAGGCTTGGCCAAAGGCTTCTGGAGTATTGAAAATGGCAAAGGCAAAATCATTATAATCTTCTAGGAAGATAAAGGACATATCCCAAAATGTCTGCCTAAAATGTGGCAAACGAGATCGCGGAAGCGTGACTGCCGTTTGGACAAAGCAGACATGAAGGGGTTGAAGAATGAGCAAGGCTCTGACTTCAAATATGTTTGTCATATTATGTTCACTACTAGTATTAAAATTGGATTTTAAATAGTTAGTATGGTACATAAATATGCATTGATGTTCAGATCTGCTTTGAGCAGGATACTGACTTCAATTGAAATTTGTCTGCGAATCGGAAATGGGACGAAAGTCGCTGTTTTAACCGCAGAAACCTAATTTTAGGAACTACCCACCGTGTGTACCTAAATTTGGAACTGTTATAATGTAACTAGTTTGACTAGAAACATTATCTTTATATCAGTGTTTAACCCGCTACGGGTGAACCTTTTTATTCTAGAACACTAAAGTGTTTCATTATATAAAGATGATATTGAGATAAACACATTAGATGTGAATAACAGAATTTATATTTTGAATATAAATAAAATCTCAAACGTATAACATGACAAACAAATAGCTCAAACTGATTTGATCAGAAGAAACTAATTTGTGGCATTGTTGTCTGGGACACAATTAAACCAGACTCGTATATCCGCACTTTTGAAGAGTGGGTACTCGGAATAATTTGATTCCATTCAAATAAAGTCTACGAATCTAGTTCATTGGGCAAAGTGCCTAAAACACCTTTACTTGGTAAAATTGCAAATGCCACAGATCTATTAGCCCTAGTTCATAGTGAAGCAATTGGGCCCATGTCTAGCTAGGCTAGAAGTGGATATGAATATTTCGTGACCTTTACGAATGTGGAATCTCGTTATGGTTATGTGTTTCTTTTGAAGAACAAAAATCAGAAACTTTTATAGTTTCGACGTGAAATAGACAAACAGATCGGCTAAAGTATTAAACCGTCACGGTTAGACCATAATGGAAAATACTTAAGCTAAGTTTCTAATATACTTGAAAGAGTATAGTATTCTTTCAAATGAGGACTCCTCCCGGAACACGTCAATTTGACGGTGTGTCCGAACTAAGTAACCGAATTTTGTTAGACATGATAAGGTTAATCATGAGTCGCTCTGAGCTACCATTTCCTTCAACGGATAAGCATTAGACAGTGCAGAACTTATTTAGAATAAGTTTCCATAAATATATGTTTGACAGATATCATATTAGATATGAACTCGATGAAAATCGAAGTAATACTATTCCTGGCACCAATTCCTAATGGAACACAAATAGTTCATCAAGGATGAAACTATACCAGTAATCTTCGAATACACAAGAACCGCGTAAGTCGGAGAGAGTTAGAAAACAACCTGGGGTATGGGTTTCTGATCTCACCTGAAGTGATACAAGGTATCGACTCCCTATTGTGACAAAGTGTCATGAATCCGAATTGGATTCCATGTATATCAACCAAGTTTGGATACTAGTTGATGTACCGCAAGGCATTGTGCCTATTGGTACTATATAAGTCTTCAAGGAAGACATACATGGATGGCAACATACCAATGTACTAAGCTAGGCTTGTAACGGAAAGGTATCGTTATCAACATTGTGTTGATTACGATTCAACCTTTTACTTGTTGCCACGGTAAATCCATTTGGATAATGCTTGCTCAAGCTGCGTGTTTCATTCATGAAATATGTCAACTTAACGGGAAAATCGCTTTCCTGAAAAGGAAACCTTTTGGAGGATGTTTACAACATCCTGTCGGTTTTGTCGTACCAAAACTAGCAAACAAGGTTTGCGGGTTATTCGATCCATGTTTGGATTGATGCAAGCATAGGTTCTTGGAATTTTCGTTTTGATGTAATCATAATGGTTTATGATTTAATTCAAAAACGAAATGATTCTTGTGTATATAAGAGGGTTTGTGGGAGCGCACTGACAGTGGCTGTCCTATAAAATAATGATAATATGTCATTTCTTGGAAATGATATTCCCATAAAATAATCGAAGAAAGCTTGGCTTTCGAGAAAATTCTCCGTGGAATTATTTGGAGAAAACAACCTTTATTCAAGGAATAAAGATTTATTAGGATAGATTTAAAGTTGTTAAAACTCACCGAGAAATCGTACATTGAAAAATGTACGCGACCTGGTGTCTCATACGCTTTGAGCATATGGAGTCACAAACAGGCCAATCCAAATGATAGTCACTGGATTGATGTTAAGAACATACTTAGTATCTTAAAGATCTAAGAATGCTGTCTTAAACTATGGAGAAGGAGAACTTGAAGTGACTGTGATCATTGTAGCAAGTTTCCTAAACCGATAAAAATGACTATAAGTCGAAAAATGGTACTATGCAGTTTGAATAACGGTACAGTGAGCTGGAAGTATTCCAAGAAAGATATTGTTACCGAATAAACAACAAATGCGGGTTATTGCTGCAGCTGAGGCGGCAATAGAAGCCTTCTGGGTCGATAACAAAATCTAATTAGATTAGATATAGTTCTGTTAGCAGCTGAGCTAGGCGTCAGCACAGGCTAAAGAATTAATGGTCTCATCAACGATCCAGATACATACTTCGATATTCATCTGATTCGTTCGGATCATACATCGTGGCGATGTGATGATCGAATAAATCACATCAGATGATAATCATGCAAATCCGCTGACGAAAGCATTTCTCAGCAGTTTGAGCCAACCGTACATAGTTCAAGTGTAAGACACTCGAGTGACTGGCTATAGGCCAAGTGGAAGATTGTTGGACAATTATGACCCATAGCGTCACTATTTGTACAGATCATGGTGTTGTTGTACAAATTAACTATGTGACAAAGGAGATTGCACTCTTATCATTTGTGATTAGATCACATAGATATATAAATGATATGAGGTCCTTATGATTTGTTCCTGGATTGAGAATGATATGAGACAGTATCAATCCACGAAGGTTAAATCATTAAATATCCCTAGTCAGAGTATTATCGAGATTGGACATCGATAAATACGTAAAAGACTAGTATTACACTTATGCGAGTTGTGAGTGCACAAACGGCATAGTTCTCATATATTTGGGTATAGGATACTCATGCAAGTGTAATAGGAGGTTGTGTTTTACCGATGGTACGAGAAACAGCTT
>SKCR01053952.1:0-92056 GCA_019454045.1 Zanthoxylum bungeanum | reverse complement strand
CAGCTGCAGCAATAACAACACGCATATATTGTTGTTATACGGTAACAGTATCTTGCTTGGATGATTTCCAGCTCACTGTACCGTTATTCAAACTGTGTAGTACCGTTTGTGACTTATAGTCGTTTAATAAGTAATATCGGTTTAGGAAACTTCTACAGTGTCCCAGTCACTTCAAGTTCTCATTCTCCATAGATTAAGACAGCATCCTTGGTTCCCTAAGATACTAACGATGTTCTTACATCAATCCAGTGACTATCACTTGGATTGGCCCTGTTTGTGACTTTCATATGCTCAAAGCGTATGAGACACCAGGTAGCATACATTTTTCAATGTACGATTCCACAGAGAGTTTTCGAAAGCCAAGCTTTCATCACCGATAATTTATTTGGAAATCATTTCCAAGAAATGACATATTATCATTATTTATAGGACATTTACTGTCAGTGCGCTCCCACTAACCCTCTTATATACCACAAGAATCATTTTCGTTTTGAATTAAATCATAAAATATTATGATTACATCAAACGATAATTCCAAGAAACCTATGCTTGCTTCAATCCAAACATGGATCGAATAACCTACAAACCTTGTTTGCTAGTTTTGGTATGAAAAACCGACAGGAGATGTTGTAAACATCCTCTAAAGGTTCCTTTCAGGAAAACGATTTTCCCGTTAAGCAGTCATATTTTCACTAATGAAACATGCAGCATTAGCAAGCATTATCCAAATGGATTCACCGTGGCAACCGGTAAAAGGTTGAATCGTAATCAACACAATTTGATAACGATACATTTTCGCTACAAAGCCTAGCTTAGTAGGTTGGTATGTTGCCTTCCATGTACGTCTTCCTTGAAGACTTATAAAGTACCAATAGGCACAATGCCTTTGCGGTACATCAACTAGTATCCAAACATAGTTGATATACATGGAATCCATTTCGGATTCATGACACTTTGTCATAAAGGGAGTCGATACCTTGTATCACTTCCTCATACATAGTCAGTTGGTATACCTTAATAAGATTGACATCTTTATGAGGTGAGATCAGAAACCCATACACCAGGTTGTTTTCTGACTCTCTCCGCGTACGCGGTTCTTGTTTATTAGAAGATTACTGGTATAGTTTCATCCTAGATGAACTATTTATGTTCCATTAAGGATCGTGCCATGAATAGTATTACTCCGATTTTCATCGAGTTTTACTATCCTCCCACTTACCACTGCATATCGGTATTCTCTTAGGAAATCCCGCATGGTGAGCAACAATCTAATTGTTCTCTTGTGAGTTGTATAAGTACAATACTTATAGTATCCCTAGGATAACCTACAATTGGCACTTATCCAATTTGGGTTCTAGTTTGGTATCATCCAAACATGGCCTAGCATACCCAAATTATCAGGAATGAGAAACCCGGTTTCTTTCCCGTTTCATATCTAATATGATATATGTCAAACAGATTTTTATGGAACCTTATTAAAATAAGTTCTTGCACTGTTCATGCGTATCCGTTGAAGGAAATGGTAGCTTAGAGCGACTCATGATTAACCTTATCATCTCCAACAAAATTCGGTTACTCTGTTCGGACACATCTTCAAGTTGACATGTTCCGGGAGGAGTCCTCATTTGAAAGAATACTTTACTCTTTCAAGTATATAAGAAACTTATTGCCTAAGTATTTTCCATTACGGTTTTACAGTGACGGTTTAATACTTTAGCCGATCTGTTTGTCTATTTCATGTCGAAACTATAAAAGTTTCCGATTTGTGTTTTTTTAAAAAAAAAACACATAATCATAACGCGATGCCACATCCGTAAGGTCATGAAATATTCATATCCACCTCTAGCCTAGCTAGACATGGCCCACTTGCTTCACTATGATGACTAGGGCTAACAGATTGGTGGCACTTACACTTTTACCAAGTAAATAGTGTTTTAGGCAAATTGCCCAATAAACTAGATTCGTAGACTTTATTTGAATAGAATCAAATTAGTCCGAGTACCCACTCTTCAACAAAAGTGTGGATATACGATTCTTGTTTAATTGTGTCCCAGACAACAATGCCACAATTAGTTTCATCTGATCAAATCAGTTTGAGCTGTTTGTTTGTCATGTTATATATTTGAGATTTATTTATATTCAAAATATAAATTTTGTTATTCACATCTAATGTGTTTATCTCAATATCATTTTTATATAATAAACACTTTAGTGTTCTAGAATATAAAGGTTCACCCGCAGCGGGTTAAACACTGATATAGAGATAATGTTCTAGTCAAACTAGTTACATTATAACAGTTTCCAATTTAGGTACACACTGAAAGGTAGTTCCTAAACTTAGGTATCTACGGTTAAAACAGCGACTTTCGTCCCGTTTCCAATTCACAGATCAAATCTCAATTGAGGTCAGTATCCTGTTCAAAACAGATTATGAACATCAATATATATTTATGTATCACACTAAGTATTTAAAATCTAATTTTAATACTAGTAGTGAACATAATCTTGACAAATATATTTGAAGTCAGAGCCTTTCTCGTTCTTCAATTCCTTCATGTCTGCTTTGTCCAAACGGCAGTCACGCTTTTCGCGATCCCGTTTGCCCACATTCAGGCAGACATTTTGGGATATGTCATTTATCTTCCTAGAAGATTATAATGATTTTGCCTTTGCCAGTTTTCAACACTCCAGAAGCCTTTGGCCAAGCCTTGGCCTTCTAGAATATCGAAGTAAGGTGCGTCTTGTGCTACTTGCCTAATTGCAAACTTTGACTTTATCTCCTTGAGAATAGTCATTAACTCTCCAAGAGTTATTATTGCAATTTAGTACTTCTAAAATGTAAGCATAGATTTATGAAGATCCTTCAATTTCTTTATCATACTTTAAGGATCTAATCCTTAGTTATGATTCAGAAATTAAGGAGTCTACTGCGACAAGCTTAATGGATTAAGCACTTAAGTTATCATCACATAAATCTTCCAAAGATTATGCTCTACTATTTGCTTAACTCCGGGCTTAGGCATAATACTTTATTTTATCAAATAAAGTAACTTATTATTTTCCAGGACCATCCTGAAATTTATTCCCAATTTTGAAAATTAAACCATTTAAATACATTTTCCCTAGGATTATGTTTTAAATGTCAATCTTTCAATTACTTCTTGATTCTAATAGTCTAACTATTTAATCAATGATTTTGGTACTATTTATTATAATGATTCCAATAATCCAACTATTTAATCAACTATAATTTAATAGATTAAAATCAATTATATTGATTACTATAATCCAATTATAAATCAACTATAATTGAATTGTTTGAATATAGTCCAACTATTTATTAAAACAACATTTAAATATCAGTCCAACTAACATTTAATTTATAACGACGAATGATATTTGATTTGAGCGCGTATGGAAAGTAATTAAACGAGTATTGCAAATTCAATTCTTGCCTCCCACTTTTTTTCGGCGAGCATCTAACCCTCTGTTGAGTACTCGGGAAACCGTGTTTCCTAGTGAGCTAGGATCCCGTTAAATATCACACAATCTTAACTTTGGCCAACAAATTGTATGATAATTAACTAGGTAGATCTCTAAGATCAATTGGATCCAATCCAATTCCTAGATCCGGTAGGGGACATCCCAGTCCGAAACATATATCTTATATATGCCAATACATCATCATGTATTACCTAACCTTTTTCCTCTGAATCAACTAAGCCTTGGCTTTGGCACAACAAACTTAGTGATCCCAGTTAAGCGCGACCCATTGACCATGGAAAGCTTCGTAATCAATGTCGATGGACAGAAGTGGTTTTGACTTTGGCCAACAAACCACAACTTGGACAAGACACCAATATGGAACAAAGCTCTCGTGATTCAAACACATCCTCGCGGACAAAGGCCTTGACTTTGGCCAACAACCTAATGCGAGTCTCGGATCTTGAGTGAGAATCACTCAATGGAAGGAAAAACGCTTAATATTTTGCGAGGGTTTTTCGAGTGCAAATTGGCAACCAATTTATTATCTTTGTTAAGGTCTCATCATCATACACCCTTAAACATGCATTCTAAACACATAATAAAGCGCATATGAATAAAATAATAATGATATGCGGATGGATACTTTACACATTGATCCTAGATCAAATATCTCACTTTCTCTCTCCCGCTAGCACATGTATTTACTTCTACCCGTTACACTACACTTCTAAAGAAACCTCATTTACATTGAGGGGAATAGGTGAGAAGAGAATACAAAGAATATGAGGTAATAAGGCTAGACACGCAGGTCCAATTAATAAATCAAATTTATTACAACAATTTCTAAAATTGTCCCACCCATCTAATATCTATCTGATATACATTATTCATGCATCGCAACCATGTATTCACACAAGCATGTTATCAATCAATCTAATCAAATAATAATTAATCTGATAATTAGTGATCATCCAATGTTCAAACAACGATTTGATTTTGCTCGAGTCAAACTCGTTTTGCGATATAAGTACTCAAAGTACGAATTCTCGAATTAAATTAAACTACATCATTAAATCCAATTTAATATGCATTCAATTCTAATTCGCTATTTAATTCCAAATTAAATACTACACTTTATTAATGAAATTTTTACGACTTAAATTCCAAATTTAATCGCTACGGGTCTCAAAACCCGATTAACGTCAAATGTCAATTTAATTAAAGTCCAATGGGCTTTTAATTAATTTCTTAAGGCGTGGACTTTTGGTCAACTCGAGTCAAACCGAATAACCAAAATCCAATCCGGGAGTTACCCTATAAGCCTAGAAATCAATTTAGGCCCATTAGCCCAATTAAACTTTAAAGGTCCATTAAGTCGCGTTTGGGCTTTATGAAAGCGGTTTTGGGCCCAATTGGATCCAACCAATTTTGCCTAAACCCAACTTTGTACACAAAGCCCAACAGCCCAATTACAACACTTAAAGCCCAATTTCACAAAATAGGCCCAAAATAATTAAATCATAAAATTCCAAATTCCGAATTTAATTACCAAAGTGTATAACATGATTAATTACCCAAATTAATATTTCTAAAACATCAATATACACAATTAATCATGCTCATTTATATTAAATCATGTCCAACACAATTTAATTAAAATCAAACCCAATTACATGCTATAAGCTCTTGGCAATGGAGGGGAATTTGTGTCCGATTCGGTTTCAATCCAAATTAAATCGATAATCGACATTAAATAACATCCTCAATCGTTTCAAGTCATCTAATGATCAACGAAACCAAAAATCACCAAGATACTTAGGGCATATAACTCTCGGCTTTTAGGGTTTATTATGCCAATTACCAAATCCAATCAAATTGAATCAAATTCAACATTAAATAAACATTCCCTAATGAATTCCAACACATCTAATGAATCAAAAAATCAAAATACCAAGACATTTAGGATCATCAACCATTCGGCCAACACATCCAATTTTGGGGAAAATTGTTCCAAATCAATTTTCTTGAAATTGATCAAATCCAACTTCAATTCAACATGTTTTAAGCATACTCAATCATCCAATTCAACCAAATGATGCTTGAAAACATTTTACCCAATTTTAAGCCCTAAACGTTTTCATGCTCAAACCTTGCTCTAGATGCCATTGTTGGTTTCTATTAAGGTCCCAAGATCAATAATAAGCATGAAATATGTGCGAATACAAATCAAAGAAGTTGCGGAATACTTAAATCGAGCGGTTTGAGTGACGGGGAGGCAACAAAAACTTCACTTTCTGCCTCTTGGACTGCTCGGTAGTTCACTGCCAGTGCTCAATGGTTTCGGCCTTTTGGATCAACTTCGTCAAGCTCCAAGCTTTGTTGAACGATTCTCGGCTCATGGGTGGACTTCCCTATCACCTTCCATTGTCTCGTAGTGTGCTAGCACTCAAGAAATTTGCCACAAATTTCCAACTCTTGCTTCCCACTGCTCACGGTTTCAAGAAACCAGAAAACAGAAAGTTACCCCAAGGGCGTGAAGAGAAAGAGATGAGAGAAAGAGAGAATAATGTGATGTGTTCCAAATTTTTGTATCTTATACAAAAATGTGAATCTCAAATTCATTTTCATGTGAATTTGGCTTTCAAAAAGTCAAGCATTTAATGCTCCATCCACCCACATCACTCAATCCATCAAGTTGTCAAGTCACATCACTCAAAGTGACTAATGATTTGACGCTTGATGCGACTAGCAATTTGACGCTTGATTTGACTTGCGTGCCGCACTCGAATTTGAAATGCGAATGCGCTCGCAAATAATCTCGGGCTCGGGTTCGCTAATTCCAAATTAACGAATTTTCCGTTGCGTCGTAATTAAATGATTACGCCTAGTGAAATAACTATTCACGTCGCTAACCGAATTAATTCTAAATTAATTCGTTCGCCCGAATTAAAATCTAATTTTAATTCCGCGTCGAAATCTAATTTCGTTTATATATCGAATATTAATTTGTCGATTAATTCCAAATTAATCGTTATCTTTTTTAATTGATATTTTATCCCAGATAAAATATCTCCGCAATTAATCCCAGATTAATTTTCTCTCTTCTAATAATCCAGATTAATTAAGAGTGCGAGTCATACGTTATCGGTGAATCTTCGGGAAGTGACCCATGAGATCCCCGGATATGTTGGCAGTAAATTCGGTCGTCGGACTATCCGAACACGTAAGTACCTCGTACTACGTTATACCGATTTACAAGACAAGGTTGGCTTCTAGCAAAGCGTCATGCCTACCCAATTCTCCAGAAATATCTTAAAGAAATAAAGGATCTATATCAGGCGTAGTAGTATATGTAGTATTGCGTATTTCTGTCCAATATCGGATGATCACGTGTTAGGCCTGGGGCTGGAATTGTGTCTGCCCCGTACGAAGCACATGTCGGATGTCTGGTAACTAGTCTCTATAATCGGATAAACATGACCTTGTCATTTTATCCCGATGACTGCAGTACTTAAGAGTACTAGTACCATATCCTACGTGACCATCATCTCCATATGACTGGAGTGACACTTCCTTCTTGACATCACACCCAACACACTACGATTCTCAATATACCCAGCATTGGCGTACACAGAACCTGTTAAAGCCCTGGACGACCGCAACCAAAGTATATCGATTGTCGCAAGTATTAGCAGTGCAAGTCTCAGGTTAAGACCAAATATACCTACCCTGATTTCGGACTTCCATAGACACATAGTCATACTACCATGGAATTCCGATGGGGTCTATCCAGAGCGAAGGTGTTTCCCGTACCATCGGTAAAACACAACCTCCTATTACACTTGCATGAGTATCTTATACCCAAATATATGAGAACTATGTCGTTGTGCCCTCACAACGCGCACAAGTGTAATACTAATCTTTTACGTATTTATCGATGTCCAATCTCGATAATACTCTGACTAGGGATATTTAATGATTTATCCTACGTGGACTGATACTGTCTCATATCATTCTCCGTCCAGGACAAAATCATAGGGACCTCCAATCATTTATACATCTAGGTGATCTAATCACAATGATAAGAGTGCAATCTCCTTGTCACATAGTTAATTTGTACAACAACACCATGATCTGTACAAATAGTGACGCTATGGGTCATAATTGTCCAACACTAATTACACTTGAATTGAATTAATTTGTAATTTGGAATAATGAATTAATTTAATTGTTGTATTTGGGCTTAATGGGCTTGGTTGGCCAAGTTTGGTTTAGGATAATTGTTGGATCCAATTGGGCCTAAAACCATTTCCATAAAGTCCAAATATGATAATTGGGCCTTTAAAATTTTAATTGGGCCAAAATTGACTTTTGGCATAGGGTGATTCCTAATTGGGCTTTGGTTGCCAAAGTAGATGCCTTAATGAATTAATTGAAAGCCCATTGGACTTTATTGAATAGTATTGGATACTAATTGGGCCTTTGAGACCCATAAAGATTGGATTTGGAATCCAAGTCTAAAAGGCACTATTAAAAGTGTAATTATTTAATTTGGAATTAAATATGAATTAGTATTGAATATAATTTAAATTGGATTTAAAATTGTAGTTCGATATAATTCAAGAATATGTACTTTGAGTACTTATTCTTAAAACGAGTTTGACTCGCGCAAATCAAATCGTTGTTTGAACATTGGATGGTCATTAATCAAAGATCAATTAATTGGATTAGATTGATTGATAACATGCTATGTGTGAATACTTGGATGTATGTTTAAATAATGTATATCAGATGGATATTAGAAGGGTGAGGGCAATTTTGGAAATTGTTGTAATAAATTTCAAATTTATTAAATTGGACCTGCGTGTCCAGCCTTTTGCCTCTTTTCTCATTGTATTTCTCTTCTCACATATTCCTCTCAATGTAAATGAGGTTTCTTTAGAAGTGTTATGTAATTGGGTAGAAGTAAGAATAGTGCTAGCGGGAGAGAGGAAAGAGAGAGATTTGTTCTAGGAACAAATTATTTTATATATCCATCCGCATATCATTATTAATTTTATCGCGCCTTATTATGCTTTTAGAATGCATGCTTAAGGGTGTATGATGAGACCTAATCAAAGATAATTAATTGGTTGCCAATTACGCAAAAAACCCTCAACAAATATTAAACGATTTCCTTCCATTGAATGATTCTCTCTCAAGATCCAAGATTGGCACTGGTTTGTTGGCCAAGTCAAGACCTTTGTCTATCGCGGATGTGTTTGAATCATAAGGCTTTATTCTATATCGCATGTTTTGTCCAAGTTGTGATTTTTTGGCCAAAGTCAAGATCACTTCTTGTCCATCGACATCGATTACGAAGCTTTCCAAAGTGAATGAGTCATGCTTAACTGGAATCATTAAGCTTGTTGTGTCAAAGCCAAGGCTTAGTTGATTCAGAGGAAAAAGGTTAGGGAATATATCGGATATATTTGCATGTATTAGATATATGTTTCGGACTTGGATGTCCACCTACTGGATCTAGGAATTGGATTAGATCCAATTGATCTTAGAGATCTACCTAGTTAAATATCATATAGCTTGTTGGCCAAAGTCAAGGTTGTGTGCTATTTAACGGGATCCTAGCCCACTAGGAACTAGGTTTCCCGAGTACTCCACAGAGGGTTAGAGGCTCGCCGAAAAATAGTGGGAGGGAAGTATTAAATTTGCAATTTCGTTTAGATACTTGCCAATACGCGCTCATTTCATTTTTCGTCATTAATTTATATATATATTAGTTGGACTAATATTTAATTGTTGTTTTAAATTAAACAGTTGGACTGTATTCAAACTATTTCATTTATAGTTGATTATATAATTGGATTATAGTAATCAATATATTTGAATTTAACCAATCAAATAGTAGTTGATTACATAGTTAAACTATGGTAATCATTATATTTGATTGTACCCGAAATCGTTGATTGGATAGTTGGACTATTGGAATCAAGATAACTGAAAGATTAGCGCTTAAAACATAATCCAATGTGAAAATGTCTTTAAACGGCTTTAATTTTCAGATTGGGAATAGAACCTTAGGATAGTCCTGGGAACTGAGAAGTTATTCTATTTGATAGAACAACCTCTCGGGCCTAAGCCCGGAGTTGAGCGAATAGTGGAGCATGAGTTTTGGAAGACTCGTGGTGATGATATAACTTTAGTGCTCAATCTGTTATGCTTAATGCAATAACTCTTTAATTTCGTCGTCAGAACTAAGGATTAGATCTTTATACCATGATGTTGATATTAAAGATTTTCATAGATCTATTCTAGGATCTTAGAAGTATAAATTGTAAAAGAAACTCTTTCGCTCGCGTATGTCAGAGGGTACATCTGTCGAACACTAGGTGTCACAGATGATTGCTGACATCGAACAGCTTAGGTTAGCTGGGCAAAACCTACATGGCCGAGACTACCAAAGATTTGATCTTATAATCTCTACCCGAAAGCTAGGCAGGTTCATTATGAACCAAGAGTAAACTCTTAGAGAGATGATGGCTATGCTCAAGGAGGCAGAGCCAGAGCTTCTAAAAGTGGCAAAGGCAAAATCATCAGAGTCTTCTCGGAAGACAAATGACATATCCTAAGATGTCTGCCAAAACTGTAGCAAACGGGGTCACTGAGGCGTGACTGCCGTATGCACAAGGTAGATATGAAGGAAGTGAAGAGGGGCAAGGCTCCGGCTTCAAGTTAAACATATTCACTACTAGTTTCAAAATTGGATTTTTGATACTAGATGTGGTACATAAATATATATTGATGTGCAGAATCTGCTGATGATCAGGATACTGACTTCTGTTGAGATCGACCTGCGAGTTGGAAACGGGACGAGAGTCGCTGTTTTGGCCCGTAGAAACCTAAGTTTTGGAACTGCTCTTTAGGCATTGTACCTAAATTAGGAAACTGTTATAATGTACCTAGTTTGACTAGAAACATTATCTCTATATCTAAGTTTAACCCGTTGCGGGTATACCTTTATATTCTAGAACACTAAGTGTTTTATTTTATAAAGATGATATTGAGATAAGCACATTAGATGTGAATAACAGTATTTCTATTTGAATATAAATGAATCTCAAATGTATAAGATGACAAACAAATAGCTCAAACTGATTTATCAGATGAGATTTATTTGTGGCAATGTTGTCTGGGACACATTAACAAGACTCGTATATCCACACTTTCGAAGAGTGGGTACTACGACGGATTTGATCTAATCAAATGATGTCTACGAATCTAGTTTATTAGGCAAAGTGCCTAAAACACCTTTTACTTGGTAAAAGTGCAAGTGCTACCGATCTGTTAGCCCTCGTTCATAGTGACATAAGTGGGCCCATATCTAGCTAGGCTAGAGGTGGATATGAATACTTCGTAACCTTTACGGATGTTGCATCACGTTATGGTTATGTGTATCTTATGAAAACACCAAGTCAGAAACTTTTAGAGTTTCAACTCGAAGTAAACAGACAGACCGGATACGGCTAAAATATTAAACCGTCACATTAGACCATGGTGGAAAATACTTAAGCAATAAGTTTCTCGACTATTTGAAAGAGTATGGTATTCTTTCACAGTGGACTCCTCCCGGGACACCTCAAATTGACGGTGTTTCCGATAAGAGAAACCAAACTTTGTTGGACATGGTAAGGTTAATGATGAGTCGCTCTGAGCTACCAATTTCCTTATGAGGATACACATTAAACAATGCAAAACTTATTTTGAATAAGTTTCCATGAAAATCTGTTAGACAGACTTCATATTAGATATGAACAGGAAAGAAACCGGGTTTCTCATTCCTGAAGATTTGGGAATGCTGGGCATACACTAAATGTTTGGATGATACCAAACTAAAACCTAAATCGGATAAGTGCCTATTTGTAGGTTGTCCTAGGGAAACCAAAGTATAGTACTTATACAACTCACAAGAGAATAATGTAATTGTTGCTCTCCATGCGGTTTTCCTAAGAGGAATACCAAAATGCAGTGGGTAAGTGGGAAGAAGAAAGTAAAACTCGATGAAAATCGGAGTAATATTATTCCAAGCACCAGTCCTCACGGAACACCAACAGTTCATCAGGGATGAAACTGTACCAATAATCTTCGAATACACAAGAACCGCGTAGGTCGGAGAGAGTCAGAAAACAACCTGGGAGGTATGGGTTTCTGATCTAACCTCATGTAGATGTCAATCTTATTGAAGAAGACGAACCAACTACGTATGAGGAAGTGATACAAGGGGTACCGACTCCTTTCATGGAAAGGTGTCATGAAGTCCTAAATTGATTCCATGTATACCAACCAAGTTTAGAAACTGGTTGATGTACCGGAAGGCATTGTGCCTATTGGTACTAAATGAGTCTTCAAGGAAGACAAACATGGATGGCAACATACAAACGTACAAAGCTAGGCATGTAGCGAAAAGGTATCGCTATCAACATTGTGTTGATTACGACGAAACCTTTTACTTGTTGCCATGATTAAAATCCATTTGGATAATGCTTGATAATGCTTGCTAATGCTGCATGTTTCATTTATGAAATATGGCAGCTGAACGTCAAAATCGCTTTCCTTAAACGGAAACCTTTTAGAGGATGTTTACAACATCCTGATGGTTTTTTCGTACCAAAACATGCAAACAAGGTTTGCAAGATAATTCGATCCATTTATGGATTGAAGCAAGCATTACGTTCTTGGAACCAACGTTTTGATGTAGTCATAATGGTATATGATTTAATTCAAAACGAAAATGATTCTTATGTATATAAGGAGCTTAGTATGAGCGCACTGACAATGATTGTCCTATATAATGATGATATATCATTTCTTGGAAATGACATTCCCATAATACAATCGGTGAAAGCTTGGCTTTCATGAAAATTCTCCGTAGATTACTTGGGGAGAGACAACCTTTATTCTAGGAATAAGGATCTACTGGGATAGATCTAAATATTGTTGGCACTCTCTGAGAACTCGTACATTGAAAGATGTACGTGACCTGGTGTCTCATAGACTTTGAGCATATGGAGTCACATATTGGAGTTTCTATAGGTCCCAAGATCAAAACTCAAGCATGAAACACAAGTGAATACAACGACGAAAGTTGCGGAATACTTACATCGAGCGGTTGAGCGACGATTTGGGCAACAAAAACGAAATCTGCTCACTGGTGGGCTGCTGTGAACAGTGAATTTCGGCCATCATCAACAAGATTTGAAGCTCCAAGCTTCATCATTTGAATCCCGGCTCATGGGTAAGCTTCCCTATCACCTTCGCATTGATCCCGGAGTGTGCTAGCACTCTTGTTTTGCCACAAAACGCACTTGCTTCCCCCCATTTTATTTGTTAAAAAATCGGAGTCCACTGCCTCACATGAACAACAAAAACGTGAGGAAGAGAGGAAGAAGAAGAAGAGGAGAGAGAGGAGGGAAAGTGTTGCATACGGTTTTGTGTCTTTGTTGTGTATCTAATACACATGAAATGAATTTCCATTTCATTTCACACACATTTGGCTTTTAAATTGCCAACCACCACACATCACTCATCACATCAAGTCAACTCAATCAAGTTGTCAAGTCACATCACTCAAAGTGACAAGTGACAAGTGATTTGACGCTTGATATGACGCTAGATGCGACTAGCGGTTTGACGCTTGATTTAACGAGCCGCGCTCGAATTCGAAATGCGAATGCCCTCGTAAATAATCTCGGGCTCGGTTCGCTAATTCCAAATTAACGAATTTTCCGTCGCGTCGTAATTAAATGATTACGCCTAGCGAAATCACTATCACGTCGCTAACGAATTAATTCTAAATTAATTCGCTCGCCCGAATTAAAATCTAATTTAATCCGCGTCGAAATCCAATTTCGTTAATATATCGAATATATTAATTCTTCGATTAATTCCAAATTAATCGTCTCTCTCTTTAATGATATTTTATCCCAGATAAAATATCTCGTAATTAATCCCAGATTAATTTTCTCTCTCATCTAATTAATCCCAGATTAATAAAAGTGTGAGTCATACGTCATCGGTGAATCTTTGGGAAGCGACCTATGAGATCCCCGGATATGTTGGCAGTCAAATCGGTCATCGGACTATCCGAACACGTGAGTACCAAGTACTACGTTTTTCCGGAAATATCCTTACAGGAATAAGGATCTATATCAAGCGTAGTATACCGTAGTATTGCGTATTTCTGTCCAGTATCCGATGATCACATGCGAGGCCTGGGGCTGGGTACAGTGTCTGCCCCGTACGAAGCATATATCGGATAACAAGCAACTAGTCTCTTTAATATCGGATAATCATGACCAAGTCATATTATCCCGACGGTTGCAACCTTATATAGAGAACGAGTTCTGTATCCCTGTGCGATCACCAACTCCATATGATGGAGTGACACTTCCGTCTTGACATCACACCCAACACACTACGATTCTCGATATACTCAGCATCGGCGTACACAGAACCTGTTACAGCCCTGGACGACCTCAACCAAAGTATATACTAGTCTTTTACGCATTCATCGATGTCCAATCTCGATAATGCTCTGACTATGGATGTTTAATGATTTATCCTTCGTGGACTGATACTGTCTCATATCATTCTCCGTCCTGGAACAAATCATAGGGACCTCTCATCATTTATATATCTAGGTGATCTAATCACAAATGATAAGAGTGCAATCTCCTTTGTCACATAGTTAATTTGTACAACAACACCCTGATCTGTACAAATAGTGACGCTATGGGTCATAATTATCCAACAATCTCCCACTTGGCCTATAGCCAGTCACTCGAGTGTCTGACACCCGAACTATGTACTGTTTGGCTCAAATTGCTGAGAAAAGGCTTTCGTCAGGGGATTTGCATGATTATCGTCTGATATGATTTATTCGATCATCACATCGCCACGATGTATGATCCGAACGAATCAGATGAATAGTCGAAGTATTTATCTGGATCGTTGATGAGACCATTGATTCTTTAGCATGCGCTGTAGCCTAGCTCAGCTGCTAACAGAATTATATCTAATCTAATTAGATTATTTATCGACCCCAGAATGCTTCAATTGCTGCTTCAGCTGCAGCAATAACCCGCATTTTTTGTTTATTCGGCAACAGAATCTTGTTTGGAAGATTTCCACCTCACTGTACCATTATACTATCGTATAATACCTTTGTTACGACTTATAGTCGTTATCAGGAAAGCCAAGCTTTCACCGATTATTTTATGGGAAATCATTTCCAAGAAATGACATATTATCATTATCTTACAGGACATTCATGTCAGTGCACCCACTAACGCTTTTATATACACAAGAATCATCTCGTTTTGAATTAAATCATACTCCATTATGATTACATCAAAACGATAATTCCTAGAAACTATGCTTGCTTCAATCCAAACATGGATCGTATAACCTGCAAACCTTGTTTGCTTGTTATGGTACGACAAAACCGATAGGATGTTATAAACATCCTCTGAAAGGTTCCTTTTCAGGAAAGCAATTTTCCGTTAAGCGTCATATTCATAAATGAAATTACACAGCTTTAGCAAGCATTATCCAAATGGATTTATAATGGCAACAGGTAAAAGGTTTCGTCGTAATCAACACAATGTTGATAACTCTACCTTTTCTTTACAAGCCTAGCTTAGTCGTTGGTATGTTGCCTTCCATGTATGTCTTCCTTGAAGACTTATAAAGTACCAAAAGGCACAATTGCCTTATGGTACATCAACTAGTATCCAAACTTGTTGATCGACATGGAATCCATTTCGGACTCATAACACTTTTCATAATAGGGAGTCGATACCTTGTATCACTACCTCATACGTAATCAGTTGGTATACCTTAAAAGATTAACATCTTTATGAGGTGAGATCAGAAACCCATACCCCAGGTTGTTTTCTGACTCTCTCCGATCTACGCGGTTCTTGTGTATTCGAAGATTAATGGAATAGTTTGATCCTTGATGAAGTATTTATGTTCCATTAGGAATATGTGCCTTGAATAGTATTACTCCGATTTTCATTGAGTTTTACTATCCTCCCACTTACCACTGCATGTCTGTATTCCTCTCAGGAAAACTGCATGGTGAGCAACAATCTAATTGTTCTATGGTGAGATGTATAAATACAATACTTATGGTATCCCTAGGATAGCCTACAATTGACACTTATCCAATTTGGGTTTTAGTTTGGTATCATCCAAACATATGCCTAGCATTCCCAAATTTACAGGAATGGGAAACCCGGTTTCTTTCCCGTTCATATCTAATATGTAATCTGTCAAACAGATTATTATGGAACCTTATTCTAAATAAGTTCTTACACTGTTTATCTGTATCCGTTGAAGGAAATGGTAGCTCAGAGCGACTCATGATTAGCCTTATTATGTCTAACATAATTCGGTTACTCAATTCGGACACACCGTCACTTTGACGTGTTCCGGGAGGAGTCCTCATTTGAAAGAATACTATACTCTTTCAAGTATATTAGAAACTTATTTCCTAAGTATTTTCCATTACGGTCTTACCGTGACGGTATAATACTAGCCGATCTGTTTGTCTATTTCGTGTCGATACTATAGAAAGTCCGATTTGTGTTCTTCAAAAGAAACACACAACCATTACGCGATGCCACATCTGAATAGGTCACGAAATATTCATATCCACATCTAGCCTAGCTAGACATGGGCCCACTTGCTTCACTATGAACTAGGGCTAACAGATCGGTGGCATTTATACTTTTACCAAGTAAATAGTGTTTTAAAAACATTGCCCAATAAACTAGATTCGTAGACTTTATTTGATTGGTATCAAAACAGTCCGAGTACCCACTCTTCGAAAGTGTGGATATACGAGTCTTGTTTAATTGTGTCCTTGACAATAATGCCATAATTAGTTTCTTCTGATCAAATCACTTTGAGTTATTTGTTTGTCATTATATACTTTGAGATTTATTTATATTCAAAATATAAATTCTGTTATTCACATCTAATGTGTTTATCTCAATATCATCCTTATATAATAAAACACTTTAGTGTTCTAAAATATAAGGTTCACCCGCAGTGGGTTAAACACTGATAAAGAGATAATGTATCTAGTCAAACTAGTTACATTATAACAGTTCTCTAATCCTACTCATAGCAGATTCTGAACATCAATATATATATTTATTATGTACCATATTAAGTATATAAAAAATCCAATTTTAATACTAGTAATGAACATTTTTTGACAAACATATTTGAAGTTAGAGCTTTGCTCGTTCTTCAATTCCTTTTGGGATATGTCCTTTATGTTTCTAAAAGATTATATGATATTTCCTTGCCATTTTTTAGCATTCCAGAAGTCTTTGGCCAAGCCATGGGCTTCTAGAATATCTAAGTAAGGTGCACCTTGCACTACTTGCCTAATTGCAAAGTTTGACTTTGTCTCCTTGAGAATAGTCATTAATTCTCCAAGAATTAAGTATTGCAATTTTAGTACTTCTAAAATCTAAACATAGATTTATGAAGACCCTTCAATTTCATCATCATACTTAAGGATCTCCTAATTATTTCTGATTAAGAAATTAAGGAGTCTACTACGACAAACTTAATGGATTAAGCACTTAAGTTATCATTACATAATCTTCCAAAGATTATGCTCTACTATTTGCTTAACTCCGGGCTTAGGCATAATATTATTTTATCAATAAAATAACTAATTATTTTTCCAGGACCATCCTGAAATTTAATTCCCAATTTGAAAATTAAACCATTTAAATACATTTTCCCTAGGATTATGTATTAGACGTCAATCTTTCAATTATATCTTGATTCTAATAGTCCAACTATTTAATCAACGATTTGTGGTACTATATATTATAATGATTATGATAGTCCAACTATACAATCAAATATAATTTAAATTAATTAACCTCAATTATATTGATTACTATAGTCCAACTATAAAATCAACGATAAATCGAAATTAATTAATTCAAATATATTGATTACTATAATCCAATTATATAATCAACTATAATACAGTCCAACTGTTTATTAAAACAACAATTTAAATATTAGTCCAACTAACATTTAATTTATATGACGAATGATATTTGAATGAGCGCGTATGGCGAGTAATTGAACGAATATTGAAAATTCAATTCTTGCCTCCCACTATTTTTCGGCGAGCCTCCAACCCTCTGTCGAGTACTCGGGAAACCGTGTTTCCTAGTGGGCTAGGATCCCGTTAAATATCACACAATCTTGACTTTGGCCAACAAATTGTATGATAATTAACTAGGTAGATCTCTAAGATCAATTGGATCCAATCCAATTCCTAGATCCAGTAGGTGGACTTCCAAATCCTAAACATATATCTTATATATGCCAATACATCCAATGTATTACCTAACATTTTCCTCTGAATCAACTAGGCCTTGGCTTTGGCATAACAAACCTAATGATCTCAGTCAAGCGCGACCCATTGACCATGGAAAGCTTCGTAATCAATGTCGATGGACAAGAAGTGGTCTTGACTCTGGCCAACAAACCACAACTTGGACATGACACTGACATGTAACAAAACCTTCGTGATTCAAACACATATTTGACAGACAAAGGCCTTGACTTTGGCCAACAAACCAATGCCGTCTTAGATCTTGAGTGAGAATCACTCAATGGAAGGAATGACGCTTAATATTTAGCGAGGGTTTTTCGCGTGCAAATTGGCAACCAATTTATTATCTTTGTTAAGGTCTCATCATCATACACCCTTAAACATGCATTCTAAATACATAATAAAGCGTATATGAAAATAATAATGATATGCGGATGGATATTTTACACATTGATCCTAGATCAAATCTCTCACTTTCTCTCTCCCGCTAGCACAAATATTTCTTCTACCTGTTACACTACACTTCTAAAGAAACCTCATTTCATTGAGGGGAATAGGTGAGAAGAGAATACAAAGAATATGAGGTGATAAGGCTGGACACGCAGGTCCAATTAATAAATCAAATTTATTACAACAATTTCTAAAATTGCCCCACCCATCTAATATCCATCCGATATACATTATTCATGCATCCCAACCATGTATTCACTCAAGCATGTTATCAATCAATCTAAACAAATTAATTAATCTGATAATTAGTGATCATCCAATGTTCAAACAACGATTTGATTTTGTTTGAGTCAAACTCGTTTTTGCGAATAAGTACTTAAAGTACGAATTCCGGAATTAAATTAAACTACACAATTAAATCCAATTCAATTTGTATTTAATTCTAATTCACTATTTAATTCCAAATTAAATAACACACTTTAATAATAAACCTTTTACGACTTAAATTCCAAATTTAATCGCAACAGGTCTCAAAGCCCGATTAATATCCAATATTAATTTAATTAAAGTCCAATGGGCTTTTAATTAATTTCTTAAGGCGTGGACTTTTGGTCAACTCGGGTCAAACCGATAACCAAAATCCAATCCGGGAGTTACCCCATAAGCCTAGAAATTAATCTTGGCCCATTAGGCTCAATTAAACTTTAAAAGTCTATTTGTAGCAACTGGGCTTTATGGAGGCGGTTTTGGGCCCAATTGGATCCAATCCATTTGGCCTAAACCTAACTTGGTACAACCAAGCCCAATTAGCCCAATTACAACACAACAAGCCCAAATCCAATTTAAGGCCCAATTAACTAAATTACTAAAATCCAATTTTACAATTTAATTAATCAAAGTGCATTAACATAATTAATCACCTAAGTCATTATTTCCAACACACAAATTAGGCTAATTAATCATGCTTATCTAGATCAATTAGTGTCCAACACAAATTAATCAAAATCAAACCCATACATGCTTACTTTGTTCTCGGCAATGGGGTTAATTTTATGTCCGATTTGTTTCAATCCAATTAAACCCAATTCGACATTAAATCAATATACCCTAATGATTTTCAACACATCCAATGTTTCAAAAAATCAAAATTCACCAAGAACACAAAGGGCATAACTCTCGGCCAAGATAAGATTTTGGGCAAATTTGTTCCAAACCAAATTTGATCAAATTGATCCAACCAATCATCAATTAAAATACATTCAAGCATACTTAATAATCCAATTTCATAATTGCATGCTCAAATCAATTTTACCCAATTTCATGCTTTATAACATTTTTGGCAATTTGGGGATTTTACATCCGATTCGAATTCAATCCAATTAATTCCGCAATCGACATTAAATCATCATCCCAAATGATTTCCAACACATCCAATTGTCAAAAATCAAAAATCCCAAGACATTAAAATCATGTTCAATTTTCAGCCTGGAAATTTGGGGGAAAAATGATCCAATCACAATTTGTTGAAATTGACCCAATCAATCTTCAATTCAAACACATTTAAGCATACAAATCCATCCAATTTCATTTATCATGCTCAAAATCAAGTTTGCCCAAATTTTAAGCCCTAACTTTTTTTCATGCTTCAACTAGCTCAAGATACCATTGTTGGAGTTTCTATAGGTCCCAAGATCAAAACTCAAGCATGAAACACAAGTGAATACAACGACGAAAGTTGCGGAATACTTACATCGAGAGGTTGAGCGACGATTTGGGCAACAAAAACGAAATCTGCTCACTAGTGGACTGCACTGCAGTGGGCTGCTGTGAACAGTGAATTTCGGCCATCATCAACAAGATTTGAAGCTCCAAGCTTCATCATTTGAATCCCGGCTCATGGGTAAGCTTCCCTATCACCTTCGCATTGATCCCGGAGTGTCCTAGCACTCTTGTTTTGCCACAAAACGCACTTGCTTCCCCCCATTTTATTTGTTAAAAAAATCGACAGTCCCCCAAGTACTACGTTTTTCCGGAAATATCCTTACAGGAATAAGATCTATATCAAGCGTAGTATCCGTAGTATTGCGTATTTCTGTCCAGTATCCGATGATCACATGCGAGGCCTGGGGCTGGTACAGTGTCTGCCCCGTACGAAGCATATATCGGATAACAAGCAACTAGTCTCTTTAATATCGGATAATCATGACCAAGTCATCATTATCCCGACGGTTGCAACCTTATATAGAGAACGAGTTCTGTATCCCTGTGCGATCATCAACTCCATATGACTGGAGTGACACTTCCGTCTTGACATCACACCCAACACACTACGATTCTCGATATACTCAGCATCGGCGTACACAGAACCTGTTACAGCCCTGGGCGACCTCAACCAAAGTATATTGATTGTCGTATGCATTAGCGGTGCAAGTCTCAGGTTAAGACCAAATACACCTACCCTGATTTCGGACTTCCATAGACACATAGTCATACTACCAATGGAATTCTGAGGGGTCTAATCCAGAGCGAAGCTGTTTCCCGTACCATCGGTGAAACACAACCTCCTATTACACTTGCATAAGTATCATATACCCAAATATATGAGAACTATGCCGTTGTGCTCTCACAAACGCGCACAAGTGTAATACTAGTCTTTTATGCATTCATCGATGTCCAATCTCGATAATGCTCTGACTAAGGATGTTTAATGATTTATCCTTCGTGGCTGATATTGTCTCATATCATTCTCCGTCCAGGAACAAATCATAGGGACCCCTCTCATCATTTATATATCTAGGTGATCTAATCACAAATGATAAGAGTGCAATCTCCTTGTCACATAGTTAATTTGTACAACAACACCGTGATCTGTACAAATAGTGACGCTATGGGTCATAATTATCCAACATCACAATCAGGCCAATCCAAGTTATAGTCACTGGATTGACGTTAAGAACATCCTTAAGTATCTTAGATGATCTAAGGATGCTTTCTTAAGCTATGGAGGAGGAGAACTTGAAGTGATTGGGTTCACCGTTGCAAGTTTCTAAACCGACAAAAAATTGACTATAAGTCGTAATAAGGGTACTATATAGTTTGAATAACGGAACAGTGAGTTGGAAATCTTCCAAGAAAGATACCGTTGCCAAATAAACAACAAAAGCGAAATATTGCTGCAGCATAGGCAACAAAAGAAGTAATTTTGGATCTATAAAATTTCTAATTAGATTAGGTGTAATTCCGTTAGCGGCTGAGCTAGGCTACAACACAGGCTAAAGAATTAATGATCTCATCAACCATCCAAGTATGCACTTTAACTATTTCATCTGATTCTTTGGATCATACATCGTGGCGATGTGATGATCGAATAAATCGCATCAGATGATAACCTTGCAAATCCGCTGACGAAAGCAGTTTCTCAGTAGAAGTTTGAGCGACCCGTACATAGTTCAAGTGTAGGACATTTGAGTGATTGGCTATAGGCCAAGTGGGAGATTGTTGGACAATTATGACCCATGGCATCACTATTTGTACAGAACATGGTGTTATTGTACAAATTAACTATGTGACAAAGGAAATTGCTCTTTTATCATTTGTAATGGATTACCGGGATATATAAATGATAAAAGTCTATATGATTAGTTCCAAATTAATAAGATATGAGACAGTATTAATCCATTAAGGTTAATCATTAAAATATTCCTAGTCGTAGTATTATCGAGATTGGACATAGATAATGCGGAATAGACTAGTATTGCACTTGTGCGTGTTATGGGAGCATAACGGCATAGTTCTTATATATTTGGGTATTGGATACTCATGAAAGTGTAATAGGAGGTTGTGTTTACCGATGGTACGGAAACAGCTTCGCTCTGGATAGACCCCTCGGAATTCCATTGGTAGTATGACTATGTGTCTATGGAAGTCCGAATCAGGGTAGGTGTATTTGGTCTTAACCTGAGACTTGCATCGCTAATGCTTGCGACAATCAATATACTTTGGTTTTGGTCATCCGGGGCTTTAACAGGTTCTGTGTACGCCTCTTCTGGGTATATTGAGAATCGTAGTGTATTGGGTGTGATGTCAAGATGGAAGTATCACTTCAGCCATATGAAGATGATAATCACGTAGTATACGGAACTAGTACTCTTATGTACTGCAGTCATCGGGATAATATGACTTGGTCTTGTTTATCCGATAATAGAGACTAGTTACCAGAGATCTGATATGTGCTTCGTATGAGGCAGACACAATTCCAGCCCCAGTCCTAGCATATGACATCCGATACTGGATCGTAATACGCAATACTACGTATACTACGCCTGACAAAGATTACATATTCATTTAAAG
The DNA here is from genome assembly GCA_019454045.1 of Zanthoxylum bungeanum. Taxonomy (NCBI): domain Eukaryota; kingdom Viridiplantae; phylum Streptophyta; class Magnoliopsida; order Sapindales; family Rutaceae; genus Zanthoxylum; species Zanthoxylum bungeanum. Next base: position 69,339 of record SKCR01053952.1, on the reverse strand, counting down.
AATATTTCTGGAGAATTGGGTAGGCACGGTGCTTTGCTAGAAGCCAACCATGTCTTGTAAATCGGTAAGAACGTGGTACCGGGTACGCACGTATTCAGATAGTCCGATTACCGTATTTACTGCCAACATATCCAGGGATCTCTTGGGTCACCTCCCAAAGATTCACCGATGATGTTTGACTCGAACAGATAATTAATCTGGGAATTAATTATGAGAGAGAAAATTAATATGGGATTAATTACGGCAAATAATTAATCTGGGAATTAATTATCAAAGAGAAGGAATTAATCTGGGATTAATTGCGTTGAGAATTTATCTGGGATTAAATTCACCGAGAAGAGAGAACGCGATTAATTTGGAATTAATCGGAAAAAAAAATTTAATAGTTAAATTGGATTTTTCTATTTAATTTATTTATTTGGGCTAAAATAATAATATTGGATATATTAATTGAAATTAGATTTCAATGCGGAATTAAAATTGGATTTTAATTCAAGCGAACGAATTAATTTGGAATTAATTCGCGAGCGACTTCCGTAATAATTTTGCTAGGCATTATTATTTAATTAAATTAGATTTAATTACATTGTGACGGAAAATTCATTTAATCGGATTAAACGAAACTTAGCCCGAAGTGTGTTGTGTAAGCCCACTTGAATTTTGAATTTAAAGTGGGGCCCACCAACTTACATCACTTGTCATTCAAGTTGATGGAAGTGGTTGAGAGCTTTAATGAAAGCTTCTCCAACACACTTTGTGTTTTGTTTTGCTTTTGAAAAGCATATACACATTTTGTGTGAGTTGACTTGGTCAATTGTTTTTAGAAAACACAAAACAAATTTCTCTCTCTCCCTTGTCTTCTTCTTGGCCGAAACTTGTAGCCTTTCTCCATGGAATTTTTGTTTCAAAAATTCAAGCTTACTAGCACATTTAGAGTCAAAGGAAGGTGATAGAGAGACTCACCCGAGAGTTTGGAACTCGTCTTCAAGCTCTGAAGCTTCCAACACATCCAGCAAAGGTGGAAAATTTTGAAATCTCCTCAACCAATCAATGTGAGTATTCCGCAACTCTCTTGATAATTCACACACAAATCACTCTTAGAGATCCTTGGCATGTTCTAGGAACACTTACAAAGTAATCATCTTGAGTCCATATATGCTTATACATGATTTTTATCGTAAACATGTCTCCGATAACATGATAGTCATCGGTCTTTGGTAACACACAAGTCGCCCGGATTACCGGATATTACATTGAATTTACCAAAAATTCGGCATGATGTATCCTAAAAACTGGACAACCTCGATCGCAGTCCAGCATCAAAGGGAAACTAAGAATACATCAAACAAATAAAAGGACCTCAGGTCCACACAAATCTCATCAAAATCATATCCTAGGGGCTCCGCCCACACTATCTATCAACACTCAAGGCTCTGTGCCCACCACAGCATAAACAATAAAAACATTTACTAATTATATATATATATATATATATATTATATATATATATATATATACACCGATAGCGTGTTCGGCACGACAATAAAATATTAATCTTAAATCCTCTACTTTCTAAAGTTTATTCGGGGACACTTGCGCGGGTGACTGCCGCTTGGATGATCCACATCTTGAGCATGACTTCCAAAGCTGTAGTGGTTGACCAATCTAGGAGCCAACCTGCAAAACTAGCAACTGGTTTGGTGTGAGTTATAAAAACTTAGTAAGTAACCATGCACAACCGAAACATAAAAGTCAAACATATTATAACATTCTCTATCTAATGTATATATATATATGAACCATCAAATCATTACGAGATCAGAACCCCTATTTATACTGATTTTATCAATTTCCTAACGATCCCTTGAATTTTCATTGATCCGTAACTAACGATCCATACAAACTCAATACCCAAATACGTACTGGTTGTTTCACATATGCAGAATTCTTCCAATTACCAACTAATCTTTATTCTCTTTCGGTCACATATCAAAACCGTTTCATAACTATATATGCATTATGATTCTAAGAACGTCTCATGCACCAACTCTTAAATCTATCACTTAATAATGCTATACATCAAATTTAAAATCTTTATTTACCTTTGCCCATATCTACAAATACTTTCTATACTAGAGCTTATATACATACAAGTCCAAACTTAATAATTACGTATACTCAAATATCTAACAAATATACATACCTGGGACGCTCTCAACATTAGCACCATCATATACCTATATCTGAACATATAGAATGTAGTATAACCGACAATAACATCACATACCCTCTCGAATTGCTCAAGTACACAATAATAAATCATAATAAAATATATGTGCTGATTAATACACCTCAAATCATCAATCAGTACCCTTACATATTCATATACCGAATACAAACTCTTGTGCAAGCAATCACATACACCATCAGATTCCGAAAGGAACAAGCAACCACAATCAATCAATCATTTTTCTCTTTTCAATCGCAAGTTCATACAAACAATCAGATACAACATCAAATGGAGAATAAAAATCATACACTGCTTTATCATCAGCTTAGTCATGCATATACGTATATACATCACACATATGAATTTACACATTATTTCGAATTCAAATACCATAATCTTTAATAGTCCTCATCTCATTTACTTATCAATCAAACATAGTCCGTTTTCAGAATTCTTATATGAAAACATTGATACAGTATCTTACCAAACATATATTTCTATTCATATATGTAGTCTATCAATCACGTACTTCTATTATTCAGTAAAGGCTTAATTTATACCAACTTAATCTCTATACAGCTAAATCATTTACATTAGTCAATAAAACCTATCCCAATAACGCACTTCCACACGTGCTAATACAAATACGAAAATCGTAACTTGTTTGCTTTACCAATCTTATTGTAAGAAATGTTTTCCTCGCGCAGCGGGGAAACGTCTTAGGCACATGGATGAGACTTGAAAAATTTTTATGCCCTTCTCCTTTATTTTCCGAATGGAACCAGCAGTACCACAGATTTTTGCTACTGTTTAACGTAAAATTTCAGCCTCAAAATAGCCCCCAAACAGCAGCATAAAACCAGACGTTTTAGCACCCGAATGCGCGCCCATCACACTCCCGAACAGCCCCTTAAATAGCGTGGATAGTGGCTATGTTTTGGTTCTGATTTTTCACTTGAAAACAGCCCCAACACAGCCCCAAAATACTACTATATGTTCCCCAAAAATTCTGGATTAAAATGAAACCAAACCAGGTTCCGTTTCACCAAGCAAATGGGGGGCAGCAGTGAGCAATATGTAGCCTCACTGCTGTGAACAAGAAATAAGATGAAGATGATGAAAAGTTCGACACCACAAAGTCTTAAGAGCTATGTCTCGTTACCGATGAAAACTTGTATGGGCAAGACTCACAAAGTAATCCCTAAACTATTTAGTAATTGAGTCACACAACAACTATTGTTTTGATTTTGTTTTTCTTTTGTTCTTGTTTTTTCTTTCTCAACAATTGAGAGGATTTGGAAGAAAAACAAAAGGTGGCTTGGGTAAGAATGAGAGGCTTCTCAAAAGAAAAATTATATTTTCCTTTTTATACTTAGGGTTTAATTTTACAAAATAAAACAAAACCATATCCCCTCCCACTATCAAAGAATCGGCCAAGGCATAGGAAAATATTAATTTTTTCAACTCCAATATTAACTTTCCATAAAGCCAATATATGTTACAAAAATAAATATTTAATTAACCTTTTGAAAGTCATAACTTCCAAAATAATACAAAGGGTTTCCAAAACCCAAAAATTGGAAATTCCAAGTTTAGCCTTATTAAATTATATCAAATATAATTTAATTTTGTTCATTTAATAATTATCATATAATTATTAAAACCATATATTAAATTTTAATATATAGTTCCAAGTGTGACAAATAATATTATTGATCATATTAATAATATTTATACCTTTGTGAGTATATAATTGGACTATCCAATTTACTAAATTCGCTATAGTAAATCGAGCTAGCACGGGGATCAAATGGACCTACGGTTCCGAGCTCCAATAATCTCAAAATATTAATTAAGCTCTTAATTAAATATTTCGAATTATTAACTCTGGGTTATTCCAGTAAAAACCTGAAGTTGCACTCTCGTTGCCGCAGATGATATATTAAGCCGAACCAAGTCGGTGTCCATCGATATAGTCACTACATATGAATTGACCCTTCATGAGTATCTCGTAATTAGAGCGGACCATAATGTCTGTTATACCCCTCTAATTATTTTTACCTTAAGTACCATTGATTCTCTAATGAACGATTTATTCATAACGATTTTGAATTTTAATCTTTCTATTCGTAATAGAAAGACTTGAGCGCTCTAACCGTTCAAATACCGAATTACCCCTTAAGAAAGATACTCATCTAATTCTCGCAAGAAGGAGTGAACTCCATATCTATGTAAAACGTTCCCAGCTACACAACAGACCATGCCCCTAAAGTATGTAGTTATTGGTCGGGACTGTTACACCAACCTCACATTTGTAAATCAAAGGACATAGTCTGCCATGTAAGAGTTCGTAGTACACTCAGGATTAAGATCAATCCATACATGACCATCTAGTAGATCGAAATTACTTTCTTTGTTTAACAGATATTATAAGAATGTTATTTCCATCTAGGTCCAGTCCTATATGATCACATCATACATGGTGCCTCCATTCTCATGTCTCTACATGGACGATCCTGGATCAAGGTCGCCATACAAATATAGAATGGACCGCAGCTATAGATAAACCACAAACAAAGTACCTGATTTGTTTGCTCTCTATGGACAATTTAATATTACTAACTTCAGACTTAAATCATCTTGTTTATGACACTCATACACTAAGTCTGAAGGCACAGAAGTAATCTAGGATATTCAAGATAATTTATAATATGCAAATATTAAACAAACAATTTGATAAATGAATAATGCATCATTTTATTTCAAAACACATAAAGTCGTTTACATTACATGTAGCTCTAGAGCATACATCCCAACAATCTCCCAGTTGCACTAGAGCAAATGGGGCATGTCACGTAATCCTAAACCATCTAGGTGACCTTCAAACACTTTAGCCAACAAGGTCTTTGTAAACGGATCAACCATGTTCATTTGAATTTCCTCTATATGTTTTCCTTTCTTGTGGCTTCTTGGTTTTTTTCGAATTTGCCACTGCACCACTATTATCGCAATAAAGTGTGAGTGGTCTATCCATATCTGGAACAACTTCCAGATTAACCAAGAATTTATAGAGCTAGACTGCTTCCTTAGCTGCTTCACAAGCTGCTACATATTCAGCCTCCATGGTGTTATCAGCAATGCAAGATTGCTTTATACTCCGCCATACTATAGCCCCACCACCTAGGGTGAACACTGATCCATATGTTGATTTCCTAGAATCGACATCTGTCTGAAAACCAGAGTCTGTATATCCCCTTAAGATCATATCCTCACCGGAATATACAAGCATATAATCTCTTGTTCTCTTAAGATATTTGAGAATGTGTTTCACAGTCACCCAGTGATCCAATCCTCGGTTTGACTAAAACCTACTGACTACTCCCACTGTAAAACATATGTCAGGTCTCGTGCATAACATAACATATATGAGACTACCAACTGCTGAGGCATATGAGATATGTCTCATTTCTTCAACATATTAAGGTGTCTTAGGAGACTGTTCATTTGACAAATGAATTCCATGCCGATAAGGCAGATTGCCTTTCTTGGAATTCTGCATCCCAAATCGTAGAAGGATCTTATCGATATAAGATGCCTGAGACATAGCTAACAGTCCTTTCTTGGCGATCCTGAAGTATCTGAATCCCAAGAACATAACTGGCCTCTCTCCCAAACCTTTCATTTGGAATTGGTTAGCTAGCCAGGTTTTCACATCCGATAATATCTTTACATCATTCCCAATGAGTAAAATATCATCGACGTTAAAATAAGAAAAACCACATTCCCGTTAATGACGCATTTATATACACAAGGCTCATCAACATTCTGCTCAAAATCATAAGACTTGATCGTAGTATCAAATCTTATATTCTAAGATCGAGATGTCTGCTTAAGTCCATAAATGGACCTTTGCAGTTTGCAAACCTTTTGCTCTTGACCTTGGGCTATGAACCCCTCTAGTTGTATCATATAGATACTCTCATCAAGATTGCCATTCAAGAATGCAGTCTTGACATCCATTTTCTATTTTATAATCATAATATGCGGCAATGGATAGAGAGTGCGGATGGATTTGAGCATAGCTAGTGGCGAGAAAGTTTCCTCATAGTCAACTCCCTATTTCTGGGTATAATCCTTGGCCACCAGCCTAGCCTTGAAGGTCTATACCTTCCCATCTGCTCCCATCTTCCTCTTGTAGATCCACTTGCAACCTATGGGTTTCACCCCATCAGGTTGGTCTACAAGTTCCAGACTGAGTTGGAGTACATTGACTCCATCTCTATGTTCATGGCTTTGAGCCATTCATCTTTTTCAGAATCATCCATTGCACTACGATAGGTCAATGAATCATCTATACCATCGCTGGATGTGACAACTCATGCCTCTCCAACCCCAAGGTAGATATTAGGTTGTCGTACAACCCTCCCACTATGTCTAGGTGGTAGATCATTCTGACTAATTTGCATCTGACGCTCAGATATGGAAGGTGTTATGTGTTTGTCAACTGTTGTTGACGATGGTGTACTGGTCGAACCAGCAAGTAACTCCTCGAGTAACACTTTACTTTGAGGCTTGAACTCCCTCATATAGTCCTCCTCTAGAAATGTAGCATTTTTCGATACAAATACTTTATTATCATCAGGACTATAGAAGAATCCAACCCTAGTCTCCTTAGGATAGCCTACAAATAGGCACACCTGAGAACGTGGCTCCCACTTTGTAGTCTTATTCTTCAGCAATGTGCTGGACACCCCCATATGCGGAAATATCGTAAACTAGTTTTACGACCATTCCACAACTCTAAGTGAGTCTTAGGAACAGACTTAGATGGAACTACATTAAGGATATGCATTGCATTTTGCAGTGCATATAGATACAACGAACTAGGTAGTGAGCTATAACTAAACATAGTTCTCATCATGTCTAGTAAGGTCTGATTTCTCCTCTCTGCAACACCATTTTGCTGTGGTGTTCCAGGTGTTGTGAGCTGGGATATTATCCCATGCTCAACTAAGAATTCCTCAAAATCTTTGTCAAGGTATTCTCCTCAACGATCTGATCATAGAGTTTTGATTGTTTTACCTAACTGGTTCTCAACCTCAGCACGATACTCTTTGAACTTTTCAAAAGTATCTGATTTGTGATGCATTAGGTAAACATACCTATATCTAGAATAATTGTCAATGATTGTGACGAAGTATTCATAACCATCTCGGGCTCTTACATTCATCAGTCCATAAACATCTGAATGTATTAGCTCAAGTGGTTGACTAGCTCTTATTCATTTTCCAGTAAAAGGTCTCTTGGTCATTTTTCCTGCTAAATATGATTCGCAAACTGGTAAAGTTTCGAGCTTTAACTGGTTTAAGGCTCCGTTTTTTATCAATCTATCTATCTAGTCAAGGTTGATATGACCAAGTCTAAGATGCCATAGATATGTGTCATCGTGAGAAATCTTTGGCTGTTTAGTTTTAGGTTTCTCAACCTTAAACATTTCAGCGTTGAGCAGTGACCTATGTGTTAACGGTCTTAACACATACAAGTTATTTTCTGAGTTTCATGTGCATATGATTAATCCATTTCTAGCAATAATAACTAATTCGCTATTAAAAGAAACTGAATAACCATCATCCAAAAGTTTAGAAACAGAAATCAAATTCTTGCGAAAACCAGGAATGAATAACACATTGTTCATATTTAAATAACTGATATTTGTAAAATTTAAACTAGAAACTCCCTATACTCTTGCTGAAACGGCATCCACTGTCCCGACCCTCATGGTGTAGTCACATTCAGCAAGGTCCCTCAATGAGTCAAGTAGCTACAAAGAAAACAAACATGGTTAGTGGCTCCAGAGTCAACAATTTAGGCGGATTTATCATCCTCCACTAATAGAGATTCGATAACGAGTAAATCATATTTACCTGTTTCCTTTTTCTCCTTCAGCTCAGCAAGGTATTTAGGACAGTTCCTTTTCCAATGCCCATTCTTGTTGCAGTGGAAACATTTTCCCTTGGGCTTGGCATCCTTGGAGTCTTTCTTGTTCTTCTTCTTCATGGGCTTTGCCTTAGCCTTCCCAGTGCTATTCTTATTCATCTTTGCACATTTAGAAGACTCAGCAACATTTGCCTCAGCACCGGACCTACGAGGATCCACAAGCATGGACTCGTAATGGGTGAGCTCATTAAGCAGTTGGGTCAAAGTAAAAGTCAACTTGTTCATAACATAGTTGCTTTTAAACTGCAGGAAACTATTTGGAAGAGTTTCCATAATCATGATCACCTGGCTACGCTCGTCAATACGAGCTCCAAGGGTTTCAGTAGTGTTGAGATAGGTCATCATCCGCAAGACGTGCTCTCGGACTGATGTCTCATCCTTCATCCTAGCAGTCATCGCTGAGACCATGGCCTCATGATGTTGACGCTCTGAAGGCTGTCCAAACATGCCCTGCAATGACTCCATCATCTGAGATGCTGAAGCCATAGGTTCATGCTTTGCAGCAAGAACCTCAGACATCCCTGCTAGCAAGTAGCAGCGGTCTTTCTCATTAGCTGCGACCCATTTCTGGTAGGTATCGTACGCAGCTTGGCCAGCATTTCCGGCCAGCTCGGGAGGACTCTCTTCTGTCTGGACAAACTTTAGGTCTTCGCAGACCAGGACAGTGTTCATGTTACTTTTCCACTTAACAGAATTTTCTCCCGTTAATTTATCGTTTGAGAGTATGGAAATAATTAGGGAAACCATGGCTGAAAATAAAATAAACATGAATTTAACATTCATTCATCGCATATTAAAATCATCAAATAATTTTGGCATAAAATTAAACATGATGCATGAATCATGAATAACGAATTAGAAACCTAAGAGAATTACTATGCCACGAAAATCTATCATCCCACAAGTAAGTTCCGCCGTAGGGTAGGTCAAGTACTTGCATGATAGATCGAGACAATCTCAGTCGATTAATATATGCGAGAATAACTCTTTTTTTCTATATTAACAACTATTGTTCATTCGATCAAGGAATTTTATTAACAGTTAATTATTCCTTTGTGAGTGTGACCCGCCGTTTCGGGATTCTTGGACTTAACAAGTGAAGTACCGCCGTAGGGTAGGTCAGTTCACAAGATACATCTAGAATCCATATCCTCCGCGAATCCAAACCTGATATTGACCCAAAATGGACATCATCCGTAGGGGAACGAAAGCAAAGCCGTCTCAAGGTGCCTTTTGAATCTCACGTTTTCGGACTAACAACGGAGATCGCAGGATATAGTGTCGTATATCCCTCTCCCACTCACTTTTTTAAAATTAAGGTTTCTATATATAAAATATCTAATATTTTATTTTAACTAGTGTGGATAAATTATGGCGGTAAAATCATAACTGTTATTAACACTAGTTCAACATTAGTGACCTAACCAATTTTAACTCTTAAAATTTATATCACTAATTTTCCATTAGTCTCTACTAATAGTATTACTCAATTAAACTAATTTAATTAGAGTGGTATTAGTGACCTATTTTATTTTAACTCCTAAAATATTAGAACACTAATGGGTTTTAAATTTTAGAATCCTAAAATGGTCAAGATTTTATTAAACTATTTAATTAATCTTAGTGCATTATAAAATCCAATGGTACGTGGAATTGTATCCTGAGTGCAGACCATATTAACTTCCATTCGGATTTGGCTATGGAATTTATGTCCGGTTTCCATCCTATATACCAATGGAATTTATTTTGCACTTATTAAGCCAATATATTAGAATTCAAATTTTAAACCATAAAACTAATTAATCAAATTAATTATTTTTCCATGCATATCATAATCTAATTTAAAAACATTAAATCACATAAAATCATATTTCATGTATATAATGATAATGCATCTAAAACATGTTATGGCATGTGAAATGCAAGAGTAGGTACCCTAAGCTATATGACATGTTATTCAAACAATTCGAATTAAAATACATATAACATAAAAAATATTTTGCATTGACTGGGCTCTTATTTTTCCTATACTAATCTAATTAGTACAAAAATACCCAAGGCATCCCTTGGTCTTCAAATCACGCTCCAAGGTGGTGTTGGCTCTTTTTGCGACTTCGGTGCTCCAAATTACAACAATTGAAATTTTACATTGGAAAATAAAATTAAAAAATCGTAAAAAATGGCCTTATTGCCTTACATCCCAAAAACAAAACCAACTACAAAAATAAGAGTCAGAAAAATTTACGACCAATGCAAAATCCATTCATCACATGAAATAATAAAAACATTCATCATATGAATATTATTTTGTGCCTACTCATCTAAACATGCATATTAATATTTATAACTCATATAAACATATTAAAAATAGTAACTTAAAATGAAAAAGAGAAGGGTTAAGAACACTTTTCAACCTCTCTCTCGATGGCAATTGTAGGAAATGCTTTCCTCCGCGCAGCGGAAACGTCTTAGGCACACGGATCGGACTAGAAATTTTTTATGCCCTTCTCCTTTATTTTCCTAATGGAACCAGCAGTACCACTGAAGTTTTGCTACTGTTTTAAGTAAAATTTCAGCCCTGAAACATCCCCCGAATAGCCCCCGAACAGCAGCACAAAACCGGACTGTTTTAGCACCTGAAATGGGCCCAGCACACTACCGAACAGCCACTGAAATAGTGTGGACAATGGCTATGTTTTGGTTCTGATTTTTCACTTGAAAACATCCCTAACACAGCCTCAAAATACCACTATATGTTCCCCAAAATTCTGGATTAAAACGAAACCAAACCGGGTTTCGTTTCACCAAGCAAAGGGGGCGGCAGTGAGCAATATGTAGCCTCACTGCCGTGAACAAGAAAATAAGATGAAGATGATGAAAAGTTCGACACCACAAAGTCTTCCGAGTTATGTCTCATTACCGATGAAAACTTGTATGGGCAAGACTCACAAAGTAAGCCCTAAACTATTAAGTGATTGAGTCACACAATAACTATTGTTTTGATTTTTTTTTCTTTTGTTTTGTTTTTTTTCTTTCTCAACAATTGAGAGGATTTGGAAGAAGAACAAAAGGTGGCTAGGGTAAGAATGAGAGGCTTCTCAAAAGAAAAATTATATTTTCCTTTTTATACTTAGGGTATAATTTTACAAAAAAAACAAAACTCTATCCTCTCCCACTATCAAAGAATCGGCCAAGGCATAGAAAAATATTAATTTTTGTAACTCCAATATTAACTTTCCATAAAGCCAATATATGTTACAAAAATAAATATTTAATTAACCTTTTGAAAGTCATAACTTCCAAAATAATACAAAGGGTTTCCAAAACCCAAAAATTGGAAATTCCAAGTTTAGCCTTATTAAATTATATCAAATATAATTTAATTTTGTTCATTTAATAATGGTCGGTTAACTTAAATTCTCGGTTTACGTGTTTTTGGAAAAATCTTCCGAAAAAAGTTTCTACAAACGCTACAGAAGGGTCCCGAACCCTTTGAACCTATCCAGATTACCTAAATATGTTCGTAATATCATAAATAACTCACAACTATCATCAAACCCGAAACACATCTTTATAAGCAAAAATCCACTTTTACCGGAAACTTACATATTATATCGGATCGATCAAACTCATTCTGTTTTCACTCGGATTCTACCGAATGCTCATATTCAATATACTAATACTAAAACAATTTATTCTATATCATTACATTACTCTACGAAACTACTGGATGCATCCGAACATTTAACATAAAACTTGAAATTTGTGGATTTTTACCGAGAGGTCTTACCGAGATTTCGAGGCTATATTTGGACTCCAAACGATCCCACGAACGCACTGGAATCGACAAAATTCCGATCGGAGCCACTGTTCATCGTGGGTCACAATTCATCTGAATCTTCCTCCCTCGTTTCGTGTGCAACCGAGCTCAGATAAAAAAAATCGTCACTTCCATCTTGTAGTACTCTCTGAGAGCTTCGATTTGGCGGGTGGCTCGGGCCGTGAAATGAAGCGACGAGTCGGGATCGAGATAACTAAGGCCTCGCGTTTCTCTCTCTTTTTCACCATTCGCCGGAGTTCTAGGGCTGCCGCCGGCCACCACAAGGTGGAGGGGTGGCCGGCGCACCCCTCTGTCCCGTTGCGCCGGCCAGTGATGGCCGGCAGGCCACCGGCGCGACAGAGGCAACAATGACGCGAATTTGGGGATAGAGGTGTGTTTTAGGAGATTTGGTTTCTTTTGCCATTTCTGCAATTAGAGGAAACTATGGGCTATTTATAAGAAAGTTTCATAAATTTACATTTAGGCCCCGTGAAATTACAATCAGGTCCTTGTCATGGAACTTTTAGAAATTTCGCATTTTTGAAGCACTTCTGATGCAAATTTCGAAAGTGTTCAACATGAAGTTGTTTGTCTCGGAAAAACGAGTTCGATGGTTCAAGAATCAGCTCAATCGGAGTTTGTTTGCTACCTTTATAGCCGAGACAAGATACTTTTATGCGTATAACGATAAAATCAGAAATCGCGTAATCGGTTCTCGAAACCACGTGTTTTCCAACTCGACGATTCTTCACTTTAAAATATTCCAATCTATTTCCCAACACAAAAACTCTGATTTTTCACACAAGAATTAGACCATTTAGCGTCGAATTGTTTCGACGCCATAAGTGACGATTTCGACGCAAATGATATTAGCGTCGAAAAAATTAGACGCAAAAAATGGATGATAAAATGTCGACGAAAACCACTTTTAGCGTCGAAATAATTAACTGCGACGCTAAAAAACAGTATTCTGCGTCCAATTTATTTCGACGCTAAAGTAAACTGTTCGACGCTATATTGTATATTTGGCGACGAAATATATCGACGCAAAAATTCAAACTTTTAGCGTCGAAAGGTGTCTACGCTAAAGTATATTAAAAAAGTATTATATGTAAGCTTACAGCGACCATTTTTGTTACTATTAGCGTCGAAATTTTTCGACGCTAAAAGTGACTTTGAGCGTCGAAACTCGTCGACGCTAACGTATATTAAAAAAAGAATTATATGTACGCTTACAGCGGCCATTTGTATACTATTAGCGTCGAAATATTCGACGCTAAAAGTAAAAAATTTATTTTTTTAAAAATTAGTAATTTACTTATTTTTGGTCTAAAATATTTAATTTAGTTGAAAAAAAATGTAATTAATGACGAAATATTATATTGAAATTTGTTTTAGAAAAAAGAAATATTATATTAAATCTATTTGTTCAAAATGTTTATACAAAACCAAATATAAATTATTTGGCTACTGTGATGGGGGGACGCTCGAGCCCGATGCACCATGACTCATTGAGGCCTCGAACATCTGACGGAAAGCCAACCAGTTGCTGTTCCAACTGGTCCATCTTCTTCTCGTGGTCCACCATCTTCTTCTCGTGGTCCACCGTGACCTGTTGTAGCTTCTCCTTAGTCTGATGCAGCTCGTCTTGGGTGCTGGCTAGGTCGTCTTTGGTGGTGACTAACTCGTCTCGAAGAGAGACATTGTCCGAATTACCATTATTGCGTGCAGATGACGTTGGCTTCTTACGAGTGCCAAGACCAACGTTGTAAGCTGTCTGATTCTTGAAAACCAATTGCGACAGCTGCTCATCTGGTATGGGGTCGGTCCCTGTCTCCTGAGTTTGATGTTGGAGTTCCATCATTTCGTTCTGTTTCAAAAAATAAGTTAATATTAGAATTTGAGAAAAAAAATTAACATATATAATATTAATTATTTTATTTTAAAAACTGAAACTTACATAGCAGCGCGTTTGGCTTCTTCATTTATCCATTTATTCTCTTGTCATTGTAATGCGTCACACGGAAAAAATTTGGAAATGATTGCACCTCACATGTGCTACTCTGTTATAAACATAAAATAAATTCAATATTATTCCAGATAGTAAAAACAATTAACTGTTAAATTTTACGTTAGGATATATTTACCTCAGAATGTTCGGCACGATGTTGGATAAATGGCTTCGAACCTCCACGGTGGTTAAAACGCAAGTGACTTCGATTTTCCGCATTTGCGTGACATTTATCCTGTATTCAAGAACACTGTAAGTACCGAAAACAAAGACAATTATAAATTTCCGTTTATTTCAAAATTTACCTCGTGTTTTTTGCTCGACCAAAGCTCACATAAGAATGTCCAGTCTTGTTCCTCTATAAAATCAGGTTTGTGTTGTGGAGCATTTGAAGGTCCATGTTCGTCGAATATTGGTTTCAAGACTTTTGTTCTATAATCTTTATAACTTTTCCCCATGTGGTAGTCAATATATTGTTGGACATTCACTTGGGTCAGATCGAAGTCGAACCATTCCTACATGAAAATTCGAGTAAAAATAAGTATAAAATAAAAATGTTAAATAACAAACAATATCGAAAACTTACAAGTAGCGAAGGGAATAGCTGGTTCATTTTCATCTCCCACGGTATCTTTCTCCAAGATACGTAGTTTTGGGGAGCTTCATATCGAGCTGTAGCTCCTATGGCTGTATTAAACGCTGAATTATGTTGTCCGACTTGAGTGTGTCCATCATCTGATATCTCTATCCGGATACGACCGTGAGCCTTAACGTACTTAGCCAACCCCAGGCCACGGGTGCGTCCTCGACCCTTCACTGTACTGGACTCACCTGTGCTAGCAGAGAAATCACCAGGGCTAGTTGCCCTTGCTGATGTAGATGGAGTCACGGTAGCCCGTTTGCGATTGCCCGGTGCCATCTGCAAAAACCGTCGCATTAGCGTCATCAAATTCCAAAATTCTTATACATATACATATATATCCATACAAGTCAATACAACTTAACAAAAGCGCTTATAACATCGAATGCTCACTTTCGTTTTCAAATTCATTCATTCATTTATTCATTTCACATATGCATTCATTATCCATATAATCTACGAGTTCCATCATACACGTACATACACACAGTCACACACTCAATGGGATACATATAACCAACCACGAAGCACACAATCACACGACTTCTCATGCACACGTTCGTATGGCGTTCTTTAACGCGTTCGAACGGACCAATTCCAGTGAGCTCACGTTCGTATGGCGTTCTTTAACGCGTTCGAACGGACCAATTCCAGTGAGCTCACGTTCGTATGGCGTTCTTTAACGCGTTCGAACGGACCAATTCCAGTGAGCTCACGTTCGTATGGCGTTCTTTAACGCGTTCGAACGTCTAAGGCAAAAAGTGGGTGTTCGAACGCGTTAAAGAACGCCATACGAACGTGAGCTCACTGGAATTGTTCCGTTCGAACGCGTTAAAGAACGCCATACGAACGTGAGCTCACTGGAATTGGTCCGTTCGAACGCGTTAAAGAACGCCATACGAACGTGAGTTCACTGGAATTCAAACTTATCAAACAGTTATAATTAACCAAAGAGGGCACAAATTCAAACTTAACATTATAAAAACGGCCGATTTTGATCAAACAGTTATAAATATTAACCAAAGATGATGATGATTTTGAAGACGAACAGCAGCATTTGCTGCTGTTCTTGCAAAAAACCATCATCATCTATCATCTATCATCATCTATCATCATCATCATCATCATCATCATCATCATCAATTTCATCAAAAATTAATTCATCAATTTCATCAATAATATCATCAATCTCATCCTCAAATTCATCAAATTCATCCTCATAAACAATTTTAAATCAACAAAGGAGACTTACCTGTTGATTTCCTTCGTTCGTCACTGTTGGAGAATGAGGTTGCAGTTTTTTGCTTCTGAGCCGAGGAAGAAGAGAAGCACTGGTTTTAGGGATTTAAAGGACATTTAGCGTCGAAATAATTGACTTTTAGCGTCGCAGTAGTCGACGCTAATTGTTAGGCGGGTTATTGAAAATTTAGGGTTTTTTTTCCGGGAAATTTAATTTTTATTTAGCGTTGAAATATAACATTCGACGCTAAAGTAAAGACATATAGCGTCGAAATACAATTGGCGACGCTAAATGTAAGACATCTAGCGTCGACTATAGTATTTCGACGCTAAATAATTTAATTTTTATTTAGCGTCGAAATATAACATTCGACGCTAAAGTAAAGACATATAGCGTCGACATACAATTGGCGACGCTAAATGTAAGACATATAGCGTCGACTATAGTATTTCGACGCTAAATAAAAATTAAATTTCCCGGAAAAAAAACCCTAATTTTTCAATAACCCGCTTAACAATTAGCGTCAGATATTGCGACGCTAAAAGTCAATTATTTCGACGCTAAATGTCCTTTACATCCCTAAAACCAGTGCTTCTCTTCTTCCTCGGCTCAGCAGCAAAAACTCATTCCTATCATAGTTATACTATTAATCATTACGTTAATATTTCAACAATATATAAAGAGTAATTAAAATCAACAACCATACATTAATCCATAAAATTATTCATCCATCACAAAATACTGTAACTTCATAATTAATCACTATTATCGTCGGTATTTGAGGATTCGTGACTGGAATCGAAGTCATCTTCAGTGTCAAATTGTTCTTCACTTGCTACTTCAACGCTCACTTCAGAATGAGGAATTAACTCAACGTCTGTACTAGATCGAGTTAATGTTATATTTTCAGGAACGTTGACAGTTGGTCCAACAAATATCTGTTCAGGAAATTCAAAATTGCCGGAGACTTCTTGTGTTTCATCTGATATGTCAACTCTATCTTTCTCCTGCGTGTCCCAAATGGCCCTATGTTGTAACTTTTCTACCACCATCCATCCAGTTCCTAACTTAGGATCAGGTATATATATCATTGAACGTGCTTGCGTACAAAAAATGTATGGATCATTCTTGTACCAACAACGTTGAACATTAATTGACGTGAGATGATTACTAACTTGAATTCTCCTCTTTCTGGCATTAGTGTCAAACCACTTACATTGGAATAGAATAGTATGTCGTCTGGGTCGATATATGAACTCAATGACCGATTGCAATACGCCGTAGAAGTCAATTACATCTGAGCCGTGTTCTCCTTGGACTACAATTCCAGAATTTTGAGTCACATGATTAACATCTCGCTGTTCGGTATGAAATCTAACTCCGTTGACAATACATCCACTGTACTCATACGCCTGCATTTGAGGCCCATAAGCCAAAGAAACCAACGAGGATTGCGAGTCCAATTGACCATTTTCCACTTGATTAATAATCTGACAATGAAATATATGTGTTAATATAACAAACTGAAATGTCTAATGTTAGGATCAAAATAAATATAAAATATTATAACTTACAGTTGTCTCAAACCATTTAGGAAATTCTTTTTGTGGGTTTCATCAACATTATGGTCACCAGCAATTTGTAGCATTGTTACATCCAAATTATGTCGCAAACTCAGAGTCCCCCAATATTTTAACTCAAAGAAAATACTTTTTCCTGTCCAATTCAACTCTTCAGGTAACCGTTTTCGATTTTTATCTCTATTATTAGGATGTTTACCTGGTGTGCTGTCTTTGAGATGTTGATGTTGGCAAAGTATGTCAAATGCAGACAATCGACTGGGCTTACTCTGAGGTTCATGTTGCCCGTTAAATAATTTACTCCTCCGCCAAGGATGACTCGACTCAAGAAATCTCCTGTGCCCCGTGTATCCGATTTTATTCCGTAATCGTTGCGAAGGTGTATGATCCGCACAAACTGGACATGCCATGTATCCCTTAGTGCTCCATCCAGATAATGAACCATAGGCTGGAAAATCATTAATGGTCCATAATAATGCGGCATGCATCTGAAAATACTGCTCTGAAGCTGCATCATAGGTATGCACACCCACATTCCATAATTTTTGTAACTCCTCGATCAATGGTCTCAAGTAAATATTTATATCTTTACCAGGTGAACTTGGACCAGGGATAAGCAATGACATAAACATGAACGGATCCTTCATACATTTCCATGGAGGTAAGTTATATGGAATGAAAATAATGGGCCAGATGCTATAAGAGTTGTACATATTCCCAAATGGGTTAAAACCATCAGAGGCGAGACCTAACCTGACATTACGGGGGTCCTCAGCGAAACGGGGGTACATGTCATCAAATTCCTTCCATTCGGTTCCGTCCGCAGGATGTCTAAGTATGCCCTCCGCACCGATCCTCTTTTCATGATGCCACATCATATCAGTCGTTGTGTGTCGTGACATGAACAATCTCTGCAGCCTGGGCGTTAAAGGGAAATATCGCAATATCTTTTGAGGCACTTTCTTCCCCATACCACGGACTTTGTACCGACTTTCACCACATATCGGACAATGTTCAAGTGATTCATACTCGGCACGAAATAATACACAATCAAACTTACAAGCATGAATGGATTCATACCCCATTCCCAGATCACGCAACATTTTCTTTGCCTCGTAGTACGACTTAGGCAATTCGCTTCCAACCGGTAACATTTGGGCCAGTAACTCTAACATCATATCGATACTTTTGTTGGTCATTCTGTTGATCACTTTAATGTGTAATAATTTCACAACGAAATTCAAGATCGACATTCCAGCACCTTCGAATGGAATTTTTTTTGCCTCATCAAGTAGTTCACTAATAAATTTTGATCATTTCCACTTAATACTGGCATGTCGCCACTAACACTATGACCAAGTTGTGGACCTTGTAAGTCATGCAAAATATCGGCGATCTCATCGTTTGCAGGTTGATTGTAACTACTGCTCCCTTCACCGACATCAAAAACCGTGACTGAGAATGATACTGCTCACCGTGATAAATCCACGTATGGTAAGTTGGTGATATTCCTGGCATGTATAAATGATTATGAACTTCATCTAACCGCTTCCTTTTCCTATTCAAACAATTTTCACATGGACAACGAACACGACCTTCTGCATCAATGTGTTGCTTTGCGACTTCCATAAACTCAGACACTCCATTACGATATTCAACACTCAATCTATCCAGAGAGCTCATCCAATTTCTATCCATTTCAGCAGAATACCTAAATATAATAATATAATTATTAGATATCATTTTACAGTAATCAACATTACTAATTCAGTAATACTTAATTTAAGCATATATATATATATATATATATATATTTGGTTGATAAATTAAATAGTTTACAAAAAATTATATTTTATTAATTAATATACTTACTCTACATATATGAATCATAAATCAATAACAAACAACATATAAACAACATATAAACAACATATATAATCATAAAAATTGAAAATAATAAAGAAATATGAAAGAAGAATTACCTTATCGGAAATTGATTACAAATTTATTGAAAATTTTTAGGAGAGATGTGAGGCTGTAGAGGAGAAATTCTCAGATTTCAGAGGATGAAAATGAAGAGAATGAGAGAAAAAACAGAGGGGAGAAGGGTTGGTGACCATCTGCATTTTAATCTACCTTTAGCGTCGAATACTCAATTCGACGCTAATTGTTGTCGTTTTTAGCGTCGAAACCGTTTTTTCGACGCTACATGTTGCCGTTTTTAGCGTCGAAACCGTTTTTTCGACGCTAAATATAAAAAATTAGCGTCGGATTTAATTTAGACGCGAAAGAATCAAGGATCTGTCGGTGGAAGCTTCATAACTCTTTAGCGTCGAAAATTTGTTCGACGCTAAAAGTATGATTTTTGGCGTCGAATATATAAATTCGACGCTAATTGTATACGTTTTTTAGCGTCGAAGTTAATTTAGACGCGAAAGAGTCAAGGATTTGTCGGTGGAAACTTCATACACCTTTAGCGACGATATATGTTCGACGCTAAAATTATATTTTTGGCGTCGACTCCGTTTTTCGACGCTAAAAGTGTAATATTTGGCGCCAAAAATTATTGCAATAATATAATTATTCAGCGTCGAATAATATTCGACGCTAAAGTTCTGTTTTTAGCGTCGAAATATAGTTTCGACGCTAAAACATTAATATTCTGCGTCGAAATATTATTCCGTCGCTAAAAATATGACATATAGCGTCGACAATGATATTCGACGCTGAAACTAACTTTTAGCGTCGCATAATGTTTCGACGCTAAATATTTGGACGCTAAAAGCCATAATTCTTGTAGTGTTTGATTACCATCCCGTTCCACATCCTTAACTTTAATTCAGAAACCTTCCGGCACTGTTCTGAAAAATTAGGGATATTACATTTTATCACCCAGAGAAGCAAATTTTCTTTTCAGAGTTGTAAAAACGACTTCTGAAAATCACATTTTCATTCAAACACCCAAATGTATGTTCGAACGAGAATGTCTGTAGTTACGTCAACGTAAAATAATATTTCGAAAATCAAAAATATTTAAAAAAATTTCAACAACAAGAATTTTCGGCTCTTAAGGGATATCATTTGAGAGGGATATTGGTGATGTGCTTACGAGAGTAGTTGGATGTGTTTTGACTGCGCTTTTAATTCATACAAAAAATTAAACCATGAGAGTACGTAGATATGTTCTAAAACGACATGGGGTGTGTCCCTGCTTAAACTCACACATAATTAATTTAGCCCCAAAAAAATCTGTACAATAATTTAAAGTCCACGAGAAAATCCAGGAAATTGCTTCAGCGTTTGGCTTCTGGCTTCTGGCTTCTGGCTTCTGCTGCTGATCTAAGCACTTTTAATTTCCCACAGCCCCAATTGTTTTTTCAGCAACTTCAAAAGCTTCATTATTAATGCCTATTTTAATTTACTTTGTTGCATATGTACCTGCAGGTATTTTGAGAGACATGATGAATTATTATTTTCGTATCCAAGAATAAATCTATTATCCGATAAACTCGCCGGCCTTGTAAAAATTTTCTGGTTATTTATGGCATCTCTTTATTCTCTCTTCCTTGATTCTCACCTCTTCAGTGATCATTTCTTAACAAAAACAAAAATCACAATAACGTGGAAGACTCACCTATCTGTGCAAACCCACATCACATTTTTCTCGAGAAAATTGAAGATAAAATAATTTAACTTGCAACTATATATGACTCATGAGTTGGTGGCATGACTTAGTGGTGTATGATTCATTATTCGATTTTTAGGTTTTGAGTTTGAATTCAGAGAGTGTGTTTTTTATAAGAGGCTGAGACAGTTGGAGGTTCCGCTTAAGCCCGAAAGAGGTGGTTTGGCGGCGGGATTTCCAACGATTCTAAAAAAAATATTGTATTTATTCATATCGTATCAAATTTGAATTGGCATAGAAACTCGACTTATATCTATCACTTGTATTACAATTTATTATTGGTTTAACATATATTTACATGTTCGCTATTTTAAATATATATATATATATATATATATATATATATATATATATATATATATATATATATATATTAATTATGTTGCCGTTTCGGTGACATGACTATAACCGAAAGTAAACAAAAATAGAGTTTTAAATTTGAAATTTAAATTAAAATGTTTTAAGAGATATATTTGTTACATATAAATTTTCAACATTTATATTCTCAGAGCTATTTGCTGTTAAAAACAAAGCATTTTTCATTCCAAAAGGAACAAATAACACTTTAGAAAAAACATAATGATTTCCGATTTTTAAGTCTTCTAATCCTAAATTTTCTAACATTAAATTTTTACACTTTTTTAATATTTTTTAGAGTAGTTGTAAAACGACATACTCAAACTCTATTTTTTCCTCCTGTATTTAGGGGTCAGGATTTTATTTCCAGGTCCTGTGTTCGAATTCAGGGAGTGCGTTCCTTGTAAGAGCCTAAGAAAGCCGAAAATTTTATATGCTCCGCTTAAATCTAGAAATGATGGTTTGACTGTGGGATTTCCAACGATTCTAAAAAAAAATATTGTGTTTATTCATATCGTGTCAAATTTGAATTGGCGTAGGAACTCGACTTATATCTATCACTTGTGTTACAATTTATTATTGGTTTAACATATATTTACATGTTCACAATTTTAAATATATATATATATAATATTATGTGATCACTGCAGCTATAGTGAGAGATATATAATTATTTTCGGGATAAGTGGTGTGTGTCTATTATATATATATATATATATATATATATATATATATATATATATATATATATATATATATATATATATATCTATATATATATATATAATATATATACTAGATATTACTCGTGCCTCCGGCACGATGTTATAGAATTTACAGAGAGATTAAGATTCTGTTATTTAATTTGTTTGTTAATTTTCAGAGAGATTCTTATCATGAAATGATTTTATTTTTAATTAAATGATTTTATTCTTTAATTTATTTGGTAGTTTTCACTTTCCAATTTTGTAGAGATTCTATAATGGATGGATTCTTTATCAGCCATTAGATTATAATGAAATGATCTGAGCCGCCAATTAAGCCACATAAAGATAGCCGTTGGATACATTATCTCTCTTAATCCTAATCATTGGTTGTCTTCTCTTTCCTCCCACACCATTGTGCGTTATAATATAAATATATATATTAATTATGTTGCCGTTTCGGTGACATGACGATGCCGAAAGTATACACAAATAGAGTTTTAAATTTGAAATTCAAATTAAAATGTTTTAAGAGTTATATTTGTTACATATAAATTTTCAAACATTTAACTGGTTTTAACAATAATGGAAGCTGAATTTTAAATGACCGTACGTAGCAACTGTTGTCATTTGTTGGCAATAGCCAATCAGTTGGCATAAAACACTTAATTTGTATCAAACGAATTCCCTGGTAATAAAAAACAAAAAAACAAAAAAAAAAAAAAACAAAAAAACAAATTGAATACAATTCTTAATAATCATATCCTGAGAGCTATTTGCTGTTAAGTACAAAGCATTTTTCATCCTAAAAGATGCAAATAACACTTTAAAGAAAACATAATAATTATTTACGTGTTTTAAGTCTTCTAATCCTAAATTTTCTAACATTACATTTTTACATATTTTAAATATTTTTTAGAGTAATTGTAAAACTACATACTCAAAACTCTATTTTTTTCCCTGTATTTATCTTGTCAAAATTGGAGTGAGAAAAAATAATAATAACGACCTCTACACATAGGTTAAAAAAATGGAGAAATATTTCATGTTTTTTTATCACTTGTAAAATAAAAAATAAAAAAAAATAAAAATAAAAATAAATTCAGAAACCTGGACGAGGCACTATATAATATCTGCATAAAGATTCATTGCTGTGCTGATTTTACATTGATCAATGAATCAATGACTGTTAGGCAATAAAAATGAAATAAATAAAAAATAAAAGTGAAATCAATTTTGGTCATTCATTTAATGGTATTTCATATTATCCAGCTTCACATAAAATTAGTACTTCACAATGACTACTTCTATCTTCTGTAGATAAATTCTCAAGCATTCGAGCGTTAAGAAACAATCTTTCTGTTGGTGAAAAGTAGTTTTTTTTAAATTTTATATTTCTATCTCTTTTAATTAAAAAAAAAAAAAAAACCCAAAATACAAACAAAAATTACAGTAAAGACTAACATTAATTTGTACGAAGAAAAATCAAGATAAATAAATCTCCATAGAAACCCTAGCACAGAGATTCTAATGGCTTCTGATCAATTTTGGACTGAATGAAAAGAGAGATGAAGAAGCATAAGATTTGATCAAATAGCCAAAACAAAAAAAAAAAAAAAATAATAATAATAATTGTAGCAAAAGAATGGCTGGTTGGTTGGACTGAAGATGGTCCAAGAATCATTTAGGATTCTTCATATTAAAAAAAATAACAATAATAAATTCCATTTTTACTGAATATTAAACCAGCAAAAATGAAAATAATAATATTTATATTCTTCTTCCATGAGCTTGAGCCAGACAGAATTCCTCTCAATCTATATAACCTTCACAATATTCTCCAGCAAAAAATTTCAACAAATATTTATGAAATCAAAAGCAAATGAAATTTAACAAAATGAAAAGATCATGAACCAGTCAAGTGTTTGAATTTTGAGAGGAATGAAGCTTGGTCCGAGGCTTTAAAAAGTTCATATGTGTATATATAATTTGTTTCTTTAGAAATTCTTTTGTGAAGCCTTGAACCAACCACCATTCCTCTCAACTCCAACACATCTTCCCATCTTCAAAACCCTAGTTAAATAACTCGAGTATATATAGAGTGAGGAAGAGAGAGAGAGAGAGAGAAACTAAAGAAACAAAATATGAAGTAATTGTAAAACATTTTACTTATAACTACAATTGATTTTGACCCTCCAGGAATGTTTTTCAAGTAGTTTTATTTGGTTGGTCATTCGAATTTGAAACTTAGAAAAGATGGATGATAAAAAAAATAAAATAAAAAATTAATTTGGGCTTTGTCTACCTTCACACCTTTTAAAAAAAAAAATTAAAACTGATTTTTAAGAGTTATTTCTATTTATAAGTGTTTAAAATCATATTAAATATATTTTTTTAAGGTTAATTTTTTTTTTTTTTTATAAAAAAAATCTCTTGATAATAGTATAAAAAGTACTAGTTAAGTAGTATTCTCAAGCTGGTCATTAGAGCCAGTTTGGGAGCGTTTAAAACTCTTTTAATGTTAAAAATATTTGAAAATCTCTTCTTCATAGGTTCAAAATCGCTAATTAATTAAGTAGCAATAGCTTGTGTAAAATGAAAGTTTTGAATCGAGATAAACCTAAAAAGTACTCTAAACCTAATGAATTAACATATAGTATTAAATTAAATTTATGCTAAGTACTGAATTTATAATCAAAAGGTAAATAAGACTCATGTAAAAAATATAGGGTCATGCTAACAAGTGCCCTAAGGGTACTCGGAAAATTTTCACAACACTTTTATGGGAAATGCAAAAAAATTGTCAAAACAGTAATTATTTTTCCTATTTCCTATGAAAATTTTCCTTAAATTGATCATTAATAATTATTCTTGGGGCACTCGTTAGCATTTCCAAAAAAATAATATTAGATTAATTTTAATAATTTATTCTGTAAGTTAATCAGATATTTAAAAAATAAAAATAAAAATTGAGACACGACTGTTTTTGCCTTTAATAAATGTTATTCGTTCATCATTGCCTTATTATTTTTAGCTTTTTTTTATATACCTAATTTAAACTCCTCTTGTACGATTACCTACTTTATGACCTTTTATGTTTGTCTAGTTTCAGTTTTTCGAATTGGTTATTCCATTAACCTTCCATATAGAACGTGAATCAAATCAAATAAAAAATTTTATTATTCGGTTAGATAAATTTTTTGATATTATTATATTATATTCGAAATAAATTCTGTAAAACTTGATTTTAAAAGGAAAAATTTTGAGTCTTTTGGTAAACTTTTCCAGCAATTTAGAACATGAGCCATGCATGAACTTCAAATTTATATGAAACAATACTAAACATCCTTCAAACTTTTGTCATTACTTGCATATATATTTGTGAACTACTTATTTTGTTTTATCTTAATATTTAAGGTTATTATCATGTCACTATTTCAAAATTTGAGAAATAATAAACGAGTATAAAAAAATATTAAGATATAATATTTTACTATTATATTTTTACTAACTTTATATCTTACTACAATACCTTATATTTTATTATTATATCCTTACAAAAAAAATTACATTTTACTATTATATAAATATTTCTTATAACTATTTGTTATTTCCCAAATTATAATAAAATATAATATTTTGGAGTAAAATAAAATTTTTATAAAGATATAATAATAATATATTACATTCCAATATTTCATGTATCAATATGTTAATTCCTAATTTATGAAGTAATGAAATGATAATAACCCTAATATTCATTACAAAAAAATTGACTTCAATTTTATTTTTTCTCTACTTTTTTTTATTTGACTATTAATATTGTTATTTAAATCATATATTTATAATTTTACAAATATTTTTATAATTGTTTTTTTTTTTTAAAGGGTCTATTAAATAGAGGAGTCGGCTTGCTCCATGTAATTTTTAATAATGGCAGCCTAACATTATGGCTCGATTTTTGAGATTATATATATAAAAATATATAGTAAATAATGGCTGCAAAACATAATGCGTCGGCATAATAGCCGCTATATGTTGCTAAATCGGGTCAAACTTATCCCCGACAATATATATAATGTTGCCTTGCATTGATTCTCATAGAAGTGACAATTATACGTTTGTTTAATATTTTATGTTTTTTCATAAAGTTTTATAAAAGCTTATATTTTTATATAAATTATCGATGACTGTTTTTCGTTTCAGGGCTAATTTGGGAAAAACTACTCCCCAAACAAATCTTCCACAAGCAGTGAATTTATTTGGTTAGTTGAGAATCAAAACAAACTTAGCAAGCAAACTAGAAAACACGGAGAAAACAAAGGATTTAACGTGGTTCGACGGAGGATGGCTCCAACCTACGTCCACAGAGGCAAAGAAGGGAAATTTTAATACCAGCTCGGGTCGGGCCGACCTGCTATATCCCTCTCTAACACTAAGCTTTTTGCTATTCTTTTACAAGTTGTGAAAATATGAAAAATGCTAATAAAATGAGCCAACTCCTTAAAATTGAGTCTTCACCCCTTTATATAGTGCGTCTAGATCCACTATTACACCAACTCATGACGTCAGTCATATTACCCTGTTATTATTGCCCATGCTCTTTTCCTCAACCGCTCTACAAACAGTGGCTCTGACCGTCTGACAAAACCACCCGCTGCCATATGAAAACTCATCATTCTAGCTTTTTTGCCCACTGTTACACGTTTTTCTCATGTGTCAGTCTGCATTTCAACCACTCACACGATGTTCCGTGTGTCATGGGATAAGCCTATGACCTACTCCCATCTTATCAGCTTTTTGGGGGCTCAAACTTCCATGTAGGGCTTACATCACCCACACATGCACGATACTACAAATCTCATGTATATCCTCAGGTCGGCATACCGAGGTGCTTGATACCGGATCCTCTTCCTCTTTTTTTTACAAGGTTGGGTCGGTATTCATTCACTTCCCTCACTTTCCCTTTGAAATTCCTGATCATTCTTGATAAGTGCTTGAAGACTCATGAGCCTTCTTTGCTTATTTGTTTCTAGTAAAGTTTCTTCGGGTGTATGTAACTGTGCCTCCTTTGGCTCACTCCAAATCTCATTCCCATTGTTACAAGTACAAAAACATATCTCTTGATAGCCTCGGTTCTTCATCTGCGCCTCGGTCCCAGGCCATTCTGCCTGGACTCGTCCTTATCAAGACCTTAGACCCCAAGTTTGGTAATTGTAAACCCTTTTATACCCTTCTTCATATTTCAAAGTTCATCGGGTCTAAAAATCACCATCAACATTTGTCCCATAGTTCTCAGTATCAACGAGTCGGTGAGTTGATGTCGGGAACTATGATAATGGAGTGGTTTCCTCTCCGTCTTCGGGTCTTGCCTCGTAAATGTAACACTCTGCCAGAAGCAGGATGCTACCGGCATGAGACAAGATTAACCAATCTCCATAAGCCTCCAAATTTGCAGAAAAACGGACATGATGTGTCCTAAAATTAGATAACCTGGATCGCAGTCCAGTATCAAATCGAAACCTAAGAAATAAATCAAACATATAAAGGGACCTCAGGTCCACACAAAACAAATCAATATCAAAATTAACATTTAAGAGCTCTGTACCCACAACATCAATCACCACTTAAGGGCTCTGTGCCCACAACATCATAAACAATTAAAAATTTTACTTAATAATGCAAAACAGCGTGCTCAACACGAAAAATAACATAATAACCAAAGATCATAAACCTATAAGACTTCTCCCATGACACTTGTGAGGGTGACTGTAACTTGGGTGATCTGCATCTCAAGCATAACTTCCAAAGCTGAAGTGGTTGACCCATCTAGTAGCCAATCTGCAAAACTAGCAAACTGACTTGTGTGAGTTATAAAACTCAGTAAGTAACCATGCTCATAGTACAAACAAAACATATAAGTCAAGCATATCAACATCTTTTCAGAATTACCAAGTTGTTACAAGTTCATATTATCAACTTTTTATTATCCTTTATACTTTACGCATGCCAATTTCTTATATTCACATGTTCATATATGTGACAATCTAATATCCAAACATCCAAAGTACACCAGCAAGGATTCGAATATCAAAGAGTACGTTATTTAACATTGAATCCATTTCAATCACATGAAACATGAAGTCTCAAATCTACACTTTGTCACAAGTAAAAATCTTTGAAATATCATTAATTCGGTAAGTCAAACAAACTTACTTCAATTCAAAACAAACTTTCTTCAATTCTGATAGCCTTACGATAGCTTAACATTTGTGATTCATATGCATTCACACATATCATAGCTCACTTCTCTTATATTCATGCAAATACAATTTCAAAATTCTTACACATATACGTACATACCAAAAATTATTTTAGCAAACACACTTTGCAGCATCTTATACTCACACCGGGTTTTCAAGTCATTCATTCACTCCACGTAAACATACACAGTTCATACATATCACAGAATCTATCATACATACCTATACTCAAACATACATACAAACATCTTGTAACTGTAAAAAAACATTCATAACAATCAAAACATCAGAACATAACCAAACAATACATACATATGGTTGGCTTACACATA
Organism: Zanthoxylum bungeanum; assembly: GCA_019454045.1. Classification (NCBI taxonomy): domain Eukaryota; kingdom Viridiplantae; phylum Streptophyta; class Magnoliopsida; order Sapindales; family Rutaceae; genus Zanthoxylum; species Zanthoxylum bungeanum. Next base: position 40,480 of record SKCR01053952.1, on the reverse strand, counting down.
AAATGCTCGTACGAGACTCATGACCTATTTTAGAATATGAGATGAATGTCGTCCGAATATTTTTTAACTAGCTCGACTACTACACCACGAAATCATCAACCAATTAAACATACACACATGCACACATATCACGTAACATAACTCATCGCACAGTTTCTCATACACAAGCACAAATATGGCCAACACTACTTTATCATCAGATAGTCATATATTTACGTATATACATCAGACATACGAATATACTCATATCTTCGAATTCAGATTCCATATCCTTTAACAGTCCTCACATCGTTTACTTATCAATCAAACATATTCAATTTTAGAATTCTTATCTAGAAAACATTGATATAATATCTTACCAAATATACATTTCCATTCATATTTCTATCCTATCAATCATGTACTTCTATCATTCAGGAAAGACTTAACTTATACTAACCTAACCTTTATACAGTTAAATCGTATGTATTAGTCGATGACAAACTTATTCCAATAACACATATATACACGTGCTAATATAAATTCAGAAATCATAACTTATTCTCTTTACCTATTTTATACATTCAAATCATATTTATCTTATCATTTCATACATATACAAATACGTGTTCATATACTTATACATATACATACTCATTCACGTATACATATGCATACCATTACAGGTTCATACAACGACATACATCATTAGACATCCACCTCATCAACCATTTCACTTCATATCATAGCATTATAAAAATCCATAGATGTGGTAGTCGATGATCTTAACCATTCGTAATCTCGAACTCCGTACTCAAAATCACCTCATAACTATCATATTTTTATCCTAACATTTCAATCATATATATATATATATATATCACCAATTCAAGTTCTCATCACATGGGTTACTTACCTGGCTTCGCGAGCCCTCCAGGTTTTAATCAAATCTATCAAAACAAATGGCGAAACTCCGTCAAAATCACGACTTACGGAATTCTCGACTTAACTAAGATAAAATTTCGGATATTTTCGGGACAATCAGATCAAGTCTGATCTCAATGATTTCAATTCCAATAATATTAAAACATCATTACAAACTAATTCATGCCACCAGTTAACTTAAATTTCCCGTTTTCGTCTTTTTTATAAAATCTTCCAAAAAAGTTTACGCAAACGCTACGGAAGGGTCATGAACCCTCCGAACCTACCCAGATTTATCTAAGTATTATTGTATCATCATAAATATCTCATATCTATCATACAATAAAAAACACATCAATACATGAAAAACTCACTTTAACCAGAAACTTACATAACCTATCGGATCAATCAATTCATCCCGGATTCTACCAGATACATATATTCAATATACTTAGACTCAAACAATTCAATTTATATATGTTGGACAATTATGACCCATAGCGTCACTATTTGTACAGATCACGGTGTTGTTGTATAAATTAACTATGTGACAAGGAGATTGCACTCTTATCATTTGTGATTAGATCACCTAGATATATATAAATGATATGAGGTCCCTATGATTTATTCCTGGACGGAGAATGATATGAGACAGTATCAGTCCACGAAGGATAAATCATTAAACATCTCTAGTCAGAGCATCATCGAGATGGGACATCGATGAATGCCTAAAAGACTAGTATTACACTTGTGCGCGTTGTGTAGACACAACGACATAGTTCTCATATATTTGAGTATATGATACTCAAGCAAGTGTAATAGGAGGTTGTGTTTCACCGATGGTACGGGAAACAGCTTCGCTCTGGATAAGACCCCCTCGGAATTCCATTGGTAGTATGACTATATGTCTATGAAAATCCGAAATCAGGGTAGGTGTATTTGGTCTTAACCTGAGACTTGCACCGCTAATGCATACGACAATCAATATACTTTGGTTGAGATCATCCAGGGCTTTAACCGGTTTCTGTGTACGCCAATTCTGGGTATATCGAGAATCGTAGTGTGTTGGGTGTGATGTCAAGACGGAAGTGTTACTCCAGTCATATGGAGATGATGGTCACGTAGGATACGGGACTGGTTCTCTTAAATGCTGCAGCTATCGGGATAAATTGACAAGGTCAGGTTTATCCGATTATAGAGACTAGTCACCAGACATCCGACATGTACTTCGTACGGGGCAGACACAATTCCAGCCCCAGGCCTAGCACGTGATCATCCGATACTGGACAGAAATACGCAATACTACGGTATACTACGCTTGATACAAATCCTTTATTCCTGGAAGGATATTTCCGGAGAATTGGGTAGGCATGGCGCTTTGCTAGAGGCCAACCTTGTCTTGTAATTCGGTATAAACGTAGTACGAGGTACTTACGTGTTCGGACAGTCCGATGACTGAATTTACTGCCAACATATCCGGGGATCTCATGGTTCGCTTCCCAAAGATTCACTGATGACGTATAACCCGCACTCTAAATTAATCTGGGATTAATTAGAAGAGAACGAAAATTAATCCGGGATTAATTGAGGAGATATTTTATCTGGGATAAAATATCCATTAAAGAGAGATAACGATTAATTTGGAATTAATCGATTAATTAATATATTTGATATATTAAACGAAATTAGATTTCGACGCGGAATTAAAATTAGATTTTAATCCGGGCGAACAAATTAATTTAGAATTAATTTGTTAGCGACGTGAATAGTGACTTCACTAGGCGTAATCATTTAATTACGACGCAACGGAAAATTCATTAATTTAGAATTAGCGAACCCGAGCCCGAGAGTGATTGCGAGCGCATTTGCATTTCGTATTCGAGTGCGGTACGCAAGTCACATCAAGCGTCAAATCATTAGTCGCATCAAGTGTCAAATCACATGTCACTTTGAGTGATGTGACATTTGATTGATTGATTGATTGAAAAGACAACTAGTCACTTTGAATGATAGTAGTTGTTGGAATAGTTGATGGTTGTTGGAAAGTTTGATTTGCTTTTGTAATTGACTTTTAAAAGGGCAAATAATTGGTAAAGCACATTATTATTTTTTGGAAAAATATATAAGGTATTGAATACTCTTTCCACTAACTAATACACAATTTCTCTCTTCCTCTCATCTCTCCAAAAAGTCATGCCCAAGGGGCATAACAGCTCACTGTTTTCTGTCAAGAAAACCAAGCATATGGAAGCATGGAGTTGGGTTTTTGTGGCAAAAACCGCAAGTGCTAGCACACTACGAGATATGCGAAGGTGATAGGGAAGCTCACCCATGAGCCGGGAGTCGTTCGACGAAGCTTGGAGCTTGACGAAGGAGCTCAAAACCAGTACATGGAGGACGCCAAAACCAGTAGCAGTGGCAGTGAACTGCCGAGCCATTTGAAGATTTTTGTTGCCTCCGCGTCGCTCAACCAATTGATGTGAGTATTCCGCAACTTCGTCGATGTATTCGCACTTCATTTTCATGCTTGTTTATGATATTGGGACCTTAGAATTTGCCAACAATGGCATCATGAGCTAAAGGTTTGAGCATGAAATCAATTTTAGGGATAAAATTTGGGTAAAATTGTATTTGAGCATGTTTAATGAAATTGGATGAATTAGTATGCTTAGATATGTTTTAATTTGAGATTTATTGGATCAATTTGATCAAATTTTGTTTGGAACACATTTGCCCCAAAAATTTGGCATGGCCGAATTTGATTCCCTATTTTAATGTCTTGGGATTTTGATTTTAATTCATTGGATGAGTTAGAATCAATTAGGATGGTGATTTAATGTCGATTGTGGAATTAATTGGATTGAATTCGAATCAGACGAAAAATCCCCAAATTGGCCGAGACTTGTAGCATGTAAATTGGGTTTGATTTTAATCAATTTGTGTTGGACAATAATTGATGTAGATGAGCATGATTAGTTATGTTAATTAATGTTTTAGAAATGTTAATTGGGTAATTAATTGTGTAATGCACTTTATGTAATTAAATTGGAAAATTGGATTTTTGTGATTTAATTATAATTGGGCCTATTTTGTGAAATTGGGTTTATGTGTTGTAATTGGGCTTATTGGGCTTTGTTGTACAAAGTTGGGTTTAGGACAAATGGATTGGATCCAATTGGGCCCAAAACCGCATCCATAAAGCCCAAATGCGACTTATTGGACCTTTAAAGTTTAATTGGGCCTAATGGGCCAAGATTGATTTTTGGGCTTATGGGGTAACTCCCGGATTGGACTTTGGTTATCGGTTTGACCCGAGTTGACCAAAAGTCCACGCCTTAAGATATTAATTAAAAGCCCATTGGACTTTAATTAAATTGACGTTGGACGTTAATCGGGCTTTGAGACCCGTAACGATTAAATTTGGAATTTAAGTCGTAAAAGTTCATTATTAAAGTGTAGTATTTAATTTGGAATTAAATATTGAATTAGAATTGAATGCATATTAAATTGGATTTAATTATTTATTTTAATTTAATTCGAGAATATGTATTTTGAGTACTTATTCGCAAAAATGAGTTTGACTCGAGCAAAATCAAATCGTTGTTTGAACATTGGATGATCACTAATTATCAGATTAATTAATTTGATTAGATTGATTGATAACATGCTTGTGTGAATACATGGTTGCGATGCATGAATAATGTATATCAGATGGATATTAGATGGGTGGGACAATTTTAGAAATTGTTGTAATAAATTCGATTTATTAAATTGGACCTGCGTGTCCAGCCTTATTACCTCTCATTTCTTTGTATTCTATTCTCACCCATTCCCCTCAATGTAAATGAGGTTTCTTTAGAAGTGTAGTGTAACGGGTAGAAGTAATACTTGTGCTAGCATGAGAGAGAAATGGAGAGATTTGATCTAGGATCATTGTGTAAAGTATCCATCCGCATATCATTTTTATTTATTTATACGCGCTTTATTATGTGTTTAGAATGCATGTTTAAGGGTGTATGATGATGAGACCTTAACAAAGATAATAAATTGTTTGCCAATTTGCACGCGAAAAACCCTCAAACAATATTAAGTGTTTTTCCTTCCATTGAGTGATTCTCACTCAAGCGTCACTATTTGTACAGATCACGGTGTTGTTGGACAATTATGACCCATAGCGTCACTATTTGTACAGATCACGGTGTTGTTGTACAAATTAACTATGTGACAAGGAGATTGCACTCTTATCATTTGTGATTAGATCACCTAGATATATATAAATGATAGGAGGTCCCTATGATTTATTCCTGGACGGAGAATGATATGAGACAGTATCAGTCCACGAAGGATAAATCATTAAACATCCCTATTCAGAGCATCATCGAGATGAGACATCGATGAATGCCTAAAAGACTAGTATTACACTTGTGCGCGTTGTGTAGACACAACGACATAGTTCTCATATATTTGAGTATAGGATACTCATGCAAGTGTAATATGAGGTTGTGTTTCGCCGATGGTACGGGAAACAGCTTCGCCCTGGATAAGACCCCCTCGGAATTCCATTGGTAGTATGACTATGTGTCAATGGAAATCCGAAATCAGGGTAGGTGTATTTGGTCTTAACCTGAGACTTGCACCGCTAATGCATACGAAAATCAATATACTTTGGTTGAGGTCGTCCAGGGCTTTAACAGGCATCTATATACGCCAATTATGGGTATATCGAGAATCGTAGTGTGTTGGGTGTGATGTCAAGACGGAAGTGTCACTCCAGTCATATGGAGATGATGGTCACGTAGGATAAGGGACTGGTTCTCTTAAATACTGCAGCTATCGGGATAAAATGACAAGGTCAGGTTTATCCGATTATAGAGACTAATCACCAGACATCCGACATGTGCTTCGTACGGGGCAGACACAATTCCAGCCCCAGGCCTAGCACGTGATCATCCGATACTAGACAGAAATACGCAATACTACGGTATACTACGCTTGATACAAATCTTTTATTCATGTAAGGATATTTCCGGAGAATTGGGTAGGCATGGCGCTTTGCTAGAGGCCAACCTTGTCTTGTAATTCGGTATAAACGTAGTACGAGGTACTTACGTGTTCAGACAGTCCGACGACTGAATTTACTGCCAACATATCCAGGGATCTCATGGGTCGCTTCCCAAAGATTCACCGATGACGTATAACTCGCACTCTAAATTAATCTGGGATTAATTAGAAGAGAAAGAAAATTAATCTCGGATTAATTGAGGAGATATTTTATCTGGGATAAAATATCCATTAAAGAGAGATAATGATTAATTTGGAATTAATCGATTAATTAATATATTTGATATATTAAACGAAATTAGATTTCGACGAGGAATTAAAATTAGATTTTAATTCGGGCGAACAAATTAATTTAGAATTAATTCGTTAGCGACGTGAATAGTGACTTCACTAGGCGTAATAATTTAATTACGACGCAACGGAAAATTCGTCAATTTAGAATTAGCAAACCTGAGCCCGAGAGTGATTGCGAGCACATTTGCATTTCGAATTCGAGTGCGGTACGCAAGTCATATCAAGCGTCAAATCATTAGTCGCATCAAGCATCAAATCACATGAACTTTTGAGTGATGTGACATTTGATTGATTGATGTGATTGATTGATTGAAAAGACAACTAGTCACTTTGAGTGATAGTAGTTGTTGGAATAGTTGATGGTTGTTGGAAAGTTTGATTTGCTTTTGTATTTGACTTTTAAAAGGGCAAATAATTGGTAAATCACATTATTATTTTTTGGAAAAATATATAAGGTATTGAATACTCTTTCCACTAACTAATACACAATTTCTCTCTTCCTCTCATCTCTCCAAAAAGTCACGCCCAAGGGGCATAACATCTCACTGTTTTCTGTCAAGAAAACCAAGCATATGGAAGCATGGAGTTGGGTTTTTGTGGCAAAAACCGCAAGTGCTAGCACACTACGAGATATGCGAAGGTGATAGGGAAGCTCACCCATGAGCTGGGAGTCGTTCGACGAAGCTTGGAGCTTGACGAATGAGCTCAAAACCAGTACATGGAGGACGCCAAAACCAGTGGCAGTGAACTGCCGAGCCATTTGAAGATTTTTGTTGCCTCCGCGTCGCTCAACCAATCGATGTGAGTATTTCGCAACTTCATCGATGTATTCGAACTTCATTTTCATGCTTGTTTATGATCTTGGGACCTTAGAATTTTCCAACAATATCAATACGCTACTCTATGAAGCTATGAGATACATCCGAAAATTTAAAAATAAACTTAAAATTTGTTAGTTTTTACCGAGGTCTTATCGAGATTTCGAGGGCATACACAGACTCCAAACAATCCCATGAACTCATTGGAATCTACATAATTTTGATCGAAACATAAATTTTATACCAACAAATACATCAATTGTCACAGCCAGAAGTGATACATAATCATACATGCTCTTATGATGTTGATAGTCTGAAATCTTCAAATTTTTGATATCATCCAGATGGAAAATGTAAAACAGTCTCTTCTAAAAATCATCTCGAAAACACATTTGAAATTTTTTTTACTGTAAATAAAATCAATTTCGAAATTCATCATAATTGTAAATCAGTATCAATCATCTAGTATACTCAACTGAACGAAACATAACAAGCGCCCAATGTCCAAATCGCGAGCACAGATCGAACAATGAACGAAACAAGCCCCTGTCAACAGATGGTAGCGGGTTGGTCCACTACAGTTGGACAGAGCCTTATAAAAGTTCCACGACGGAAACATATCATATCAAACTATAAAAACCATAAAAAAAACCATGTAAAACACCGTGATGGAAAAATATCATATCATATAATATCATAAACGATATCAAAACATATCATAATCAAAAAAGTAATTTTTTTAAAATCATTATTTTCCCCAAAACCCCAAATATATTTAAATCAAAAATAAGTCTCATAAAACTTAATAAAAAATCAAATATAGATCCTCCAAAATATATATCAAGCGTCCACTGTTCAAGTCACGCGCACTGACCGGACAGTGTACGAACAAGACCATGTCGATAGAGTAGTGGGCCAACCATTTTCCGATGGTCTGGACCCCATAACAAGCACCCCAGTCAAGCCGAAATGAAACATATACAAGTGCCACGGAGGGTCAAGAACATAAAACTATCAAGCACTCTGACGGAAATAAATTTTCAAGCGTCTCGATGAAAATAAAGTTTTACGATTTAAAAATATCAAAATCATTTTCGAGCGCCGAGACGGAAACATATCATCAAGCACCTAGACAGAAACATATCGATAAATCACAAAACATGAAAACATGAATCAAACGTCGGGGCAGAAATATTTTCTTATCCTTTATAATCAAAATCAAAATATCTTAATCAAACGTCGGGGCAGAAATGTTTTCTTTTCAAAACACTTTTATGCCAAAAATCAGATAACGAGTTCTCAAAACATAAAACAATGATATTCGTTCAAAATTCAGACTATCAACATCATAGAATTACTCGTACCTCAAAATAGATGGAATAAACATCATATACACATTCATATACCTATATAAATGACATATTTTTAACTTAGTATACATATATACATACATATATTCATAACATGCAAACATGCGCTAATAATCCGAACCACCCATATCAAATCAAAATAATTGCATATCATACCATATATCAAAGATCAAATCAAGTTACAAACATAGGACCGATATGGTCTATATGTTGGGGCAGTTGTGGAACCCCTAGGGTCTGATCGGTGCCCCGGGCAGCAAAAATGGGTCTAACCCATGGAAATAAATATGGATGTAATTTTAAATTATTGAATGAAATACTATATTCCATTATGAGTGTATAGGAAAAAATCGGGACTAAATCGGAGTCCGGAAGCTCTAGAACGAGAGAAAACAAAATCAGCGCGCGCCAAGGACGCGACGCACGTGAAGTACACGCGCTACAGTGCGCGCGCGCACTGTAGTGCCCAGGTCTGAAATCCATTTTTTTGTTTTCATTTCATTTTACAAATGAAACCTTCAGCTCACTTTCCAGTGAGGTGAAGGAATTAGGGCCTATTACCCTAATTTCTTCTGATCTTCCCTAAACACCTCAAAAACACCCAAAATTAATTTTTAATATCAAAACCAACATTAACACATGTTATAGAATAAAAATCAATTTTTTCAAAATATCAGATATTTTTACAAAAATATAGATTTATTCTAAATACGCATTTGCGTAAATTTTGAATCCAATTCACAGGCCATTTTAGAATCCCAATTAGAAATGTCTCATGAACAATTCTAGTTCACCCAAAGGTGGTCAAGTGATTCTAGAATGGTAGACATAGCTCTAAGTTTTAATCTAGAGTTCCAAACTCTTATTCAACATGAACATCTTTGACCTAAATTATAAGCATGTTGTGTTTATACTTCTAAAGTATTTTAACACAATCGATTAGCCTTATTTCAACATTAAGCTATGTGATCATGCATCTAATACACAAATGAACATAGCTTAGGAGAAGATCAAACATTACCTAGTAAGCTTGATGCAAGATCCAATCTACTTCTCCTTATTGAAATTGTTGGAGAACCTCCAAGGTGTGCAAGCTTGTCTTCAATAACCAATCTTGTTTCTAATGATTCCAAGCTTCACTTCAAGTTCCAATCTTGATTTCTCCTAAATGAAATATTATAGAGACCTCACAAGCTTCTCTAAACACTTCTCTAACTTAGACTAATCTCTCTAAGAATTTGCTTGTATTCTTACTTGTAATTAAAACCTTCATAAATCTTGCATTTATAGCAAAAACTTAGGTAATTTTTAATTAATAAAAGTTGTAATCAACTTTTAAGTGGGCTTAATCTAATTTGTCCAAATACGTATAATTATGTGTGACTAATCTCCATTGTCTTCAACTTTAATTTAATCCAATTAAATCAAGCCAGGGATTAGGCATTTGTAAACAGGTCTACAATATTTTCTTGTCCTTGAACCTTCAAGACCACTATGTCTTTTCGTTCAATAATCTCTCTAATCACGCGGTATTTCCTTTCCACGTGTTTAGACTTGGAATGCGCCTTCGGCTCCTTAGCCTGCGCGATGGCTCCCTTAATATCACAGTGTTGGGTTTCTAAGGACAATCCCAAGATCATTTAAGCATAATAGAAGTGTGAATACGTAAAGAAGTTAGCGGAAAATACTTACAATGCTCGGTTGGATGTAGATGGAAAGTTCAAAACTTTTGCTCCTTTTGTAGTGCTCCAAGCTCCACTTTTTGATGTATGTTGAAGCTCCAAGCTTGAAGTTTAAGATTCTAAACTCTAGGGAATGTTTCCCTATCACCTTTGTATGATTCTTTTAAGTGCTAGCTCTAGGAAAATTTTGAAACAAAACTTCCCCTTGTTCCTTTGTAACTCACGGCAATGTGAGAGTAAAAGAGAGGGAGAAATTCGGTGGTGAGAGGAAGAAAAGAATGAAAAAGTGTTGACTTGTTATTTTGATTTTCCAAAAAACAAAACATAATATACCAAAATCAAATGTTTGGTAAAAGTCTATCACCTTTCAAAATGGAGTGTTTTACAAGCCATCACCAAATATCAAATTCCATCACCAAAAAGTAAGTAAATTGACAAGTGATGTGACTTGTGGTGGGCCCCACTTGATTCAAAATCCGAGTGGGCCTGCAAACACATTCCGGGCTCGGGTTCGTTAATTCCAAATTAACGAATTTTCTGTTGCTACGTAATTAAATCAAATTTAATTAAATAATTATGCCTAGCAAAATTACTATTAAAGTCGCTCGCGAATTAATTCTAAATTAATTCGTTCGCCCGAATTAAAATCCAATTTTAATTTCGTTATGAAATCTAATTTCATTTAATATATCGAATATATTATTTTAATCGATTAATTCCAAATTAATCGTTCTCTCTCTTTTAATTGAATTTTATCCCAGATAAATTCTTACCGTAATTAATCTCAGATTAATTTTCTCTCTCTTATAATTAATCCTAGATTAATTATGGTCGAGTCATATGTCATCGGTGAATCTTCGGGAAGCGACCCATGAGATCCCTGGATATGTTGGCAGTAAATCCAGTCGTCGGACTATCCAAACACGTGCGTACCTCGTACCACATTCTTACCGATTTACGAGACATGGTTGGCTTCTAGCAAAGCGCCGTGCCTACCCAATTCTCCAGAAATATTCTTTAAGGAATATAATCTTTAACAGTCGTAGTATACATAGTATTGTGTATTGCGATCCAGTATCGGATGTCACATGCTAGGCCTGGGGCTGGAAAAGTGTCCTCCCCGTACGAAGCATATATCGGATCACAAGCAACTAGTCTCTATAATCGGATAATCATGACCTTGTCATATTATCTCGATTGTTGCAACATAATAGAGAACCAGTTATGTATCCCTACGTGATCATCATCTCCATATGACTGAAGTGATACTTTCGTCTTGACATCACACCCAATACACTACGATTCTCAATAAACCCAGAAGAGGCGTACACAGAACCTGTTAAACTCCCGGACGACCAAAACCAAAGCGTATTGATTGTCGCAAGTACTAGCGATGCATGTCTAAGGTTAAGACCAAATACACCTACCATGATGCGGATTCCCATAGACACATAGTCATATTACCAATGGGATTCTGCGGGGTCTATCCAGAGCGAAGCTGTTCCCGTATCATCGGTAAACACAACCTCCTATTACACTTGCATAAGTATCCAATACTTAAATATATGAGAACTATGCCGTTATGCTCCTACAACGCGCACAAGTGCAATACTAGTTTATTCTGCATTATCGATGTCCTGTCTCGATAATACTACGACTAGGGATATTTAATGATTAAACCTTTGTGGATTGATATTATCTCATATCTTATTAATCCGGAACTAATCATAAGAACTTTATCATTTATATATTCAAGTAATCCAATTACAAAATTATAAAATAGCAATTTCCATTGTCACATAGTTAATTTGTACAAAAACCACAATGTCTTTTTCAAATAGTGACGCTATGGGTCATAATTATCCAACAATCTCCCACTTGGCCTATAGCCTGTCACTCAAGTATCTAACACCTGAATTATGTACATGTCGCTCAAACTTTTGCTGAGGAATAGCTTTCGTTAGCGGATCTGCAATGTTATCCTCTGATACGACCTTCTCGATCTTCACATCGCCATGATGTATGATCTCACAAATCAGATGGAAACATCGAAGAACATGCTTGGATTTTTGATGAGACCGCGGTTCCTTAGCCTGCGCTATAGCCCCGTTATTGTCATAATACAATGGAACGGGCTCAGCTGCTAATGGAACTACTCCTAATCCAATTAGGAATTTACGGATCCAAACTGCCTCTTTTGCTGCTTCAGCTGCAGCAATGTATTCTGCTTCTGTTGTTGAATCGGCAACAGTCTCTTGCTTGGAAGATATCCAGCTTACTGCTCCGTTGTTCAAACAAAATATGTACCCGGATTGCGACTTACAGTTGCCTTTATCAGTTTGGAAACTTGCATCGGTAAATCCAGTTACCTCAAGCTCTCCATCTCCATAGATTAAAAAAGCATCCTTAGTTCGTCTAAGATACTTAAAGATGTTCTTAACCGCCATCTAGTGACCATCACCTGGATCGGCCTGATAGCGACTACACATGCTCAAAGCATATGAGACATCAGGTCGCGTAAATATCATGGCATACATGATCGATCTGACTGCCGAAGTGAATGAGATCTGACTCATGTTGTCTCTCTCATCTTGAGTTTTAGGACACATGTCCTTAGATAGAGTGACATCATGTGACACTGGCAACAGTCCCCTCTTAGAATGTTCCATGTTGAATCTCTTCAACACTTTGTCAATGTACGTGCTCTGGGAGAGACCAAACAACTTTCTAGATCTATCCCGGTAGATCTTTATTCCTAGAATAAAGATTGCTTCTCCCAGATCCTTCATGGAGAATTTTAATGAAAGCCAAGCTTTCACCGATTGTAGAATGGGAATGTCATTGCCAATAAGCAATACATCATCAACGTAAAGGACAATGAATGTCAGTGCGCTCCACTAACCTTCTTATATACACAAGGATCATCCTCGTTTTGAACGAAATCATATTCTTTTATGATCTCATCAAAACGTTGGTTCCAATAATGCGTGCTTGCTTCAATCCATAAATGGATCAATTTAACTTGCAAACCTTGTCTCCATGTTTTGGTACGACAAAACCGTCAGGCTGTAGCATATAAACATCCTCCAAAAGGTTTCCGTTAAGGAAAGCGATTTTGACATCCATCTGCCATATCTCATAATCGAAATATGCAGCAATTGCAAGCATTATCCGAATGGATTTAATCATGGCAACATGTGAAAAAGTTTCGTCGTAATCGATACCATGTCGTTGACGATACCCATTCGCTACAAGCATAGCTTGTACGTTTATATGTTGCCATCCATGTCGGTCTTCTTCTTGAAGACCTATTTGCAACCAATAGGCTTTACGCTTTCTGGTGTATCAACCAGTGCCAAACTTGGTTGGTGTACATGGAATCCATTTCGGACTTCCTAGCATCTTGCCATAAACCGGAGTCGATACCTTGTATCACTTCCTCATACGTAGCCGGTTCGTCTTCCTCAATAAGATTAATATCCACATGAGGTGAGATCAGAAACCCATACCTCTCAGGTTGTTTTCTGACTCTCTCCGATCTACGTGGTTCTTGTGTATTTGAAGATTGTGGCACAGTCTCATCCCTGATGAACTGTTCATGTTCCATTAAGGATTCTGTGCCAGGAACAGTATCACTCCAACTTTCATCGAGTTCTACTTTCCTCCACTTACCACTGCATTTAGGAATTCATTCTCAAGGAAAACCGTATGTAGAGCAACAAATACTTTGTTCTCTTGTGGGTTGTAGAAGTAATATCCTTTGGTTTCCCTAGTATAACCTACAAATAGGCGTTTATCCGATTTGGGTTCAAGTTTGGTACCATCCAAACGTTTAACGTATGCCCAGCATCCCCAAATCTTCAGGAATGAGAAACCCGATTTCTTTCCTGTCCATATCTCATACGGAGTCTGTTGAACAGACTTTGACGGAACCTTATTCAAAATAAGTATTGTATTGTTCAATGCATATCCCCAGAAGGAAATAGGTAGCTCAGTGCGACTCATCATCGACCTTACCATGTCTAACAAAGTTCGGTTTCTCCGTTCGGACACACCGTTTAATTGCAGTGTTCCGGGAGGAGTCCTCTATGAAAGAATACCATACTCTTTCAAGTAATCAAGAAACTTATTGCTTACGTATTCTCCACCACGGTCCGACCGTAATGTCTTAATACTTTTGCCGGTCTGTTTTTCTACTTCGTGTTGAAACTCTTTGAATTTCTCAAAGGTTTCCGACTTGTGTCTCATAAGATACACATAACCATAACACGATGCGTCATCCATAAAGGTTACGAAGTATTCATATCCACCTCTAGCCTGGCTAGACATGGGCCCACATACGTCACTATGAACGAGGGCTAACAGTTCGGTGGCACGTGCACCTTTACCGCTAAAAGGTGTTTTAGGCATTTTGCCTAATAAACAAGATTCGCAGACGTTATATGAATTTGGATCAAATCCATCCAAGTACCCACTCTTCGAAAGTGTGGATATGCGAGTCTTGTTAATGTGTCCCAGACGACAATGCCACATATAAGTTTCATCTTTGTTACTTAGTTTAAGCCTTTTGTTTGTTACATTATATGTTCGAGATTGATTTATATTTAAAATATAAAGACCATTATTCACATCAACACTGCATATCTCCATATCATTTTTATACATAAAACACCCAGTGTTTCTAAAAACAAAAGTATAGCCACATTGGGCTAATAAAGATACAGATATAATATTCCTAGTCAAACTAGGTACATAATAACAGTCTGAAAGATTAAGTACATGCCCCGAGGGCAGTTCCAAAATATAAGTCCCAACAGCCAAAACGGCGACTCTTGTCCCATTTCCAACTCGGAGGTCTATCTCTCATGAGGCCAGTCTCCTGCTAATCTGCAGATCCTGCACATAAGTACATATATGAGTACCACAACCAGAATCAAAAATCCAATTTTTAAAACTAGAAGTAGACATGTTTATTTCTATAACAAATATACCTGAAGCTGGTGTCTTGCCCGCTTTGATTTCCTTCATGTGCGCCTTGTACTCACGGCAGTCACGCTTCCAGTGACCCCATTTGCCACATTGCAGGCATACATCTTGGGATTTGTCATTTGCCTTCCCATAAGACTTTGACGATTTGGCCTTGCCTTTCTTCTTCTTCTTCTTTACACCTCCAGTAGCTTTCGGCCAAGCCTTGGGAGACTGAGATGTTGAAGCAAAGTGCGCCTCGCGCTTTTTACCCTTCATTAGCTCTTTGTAGGCACTGCATTTTTGCATATAAGTCCCTATGATGAGTCTCATTTGGAGACACTACCTTTTAAGTCACGGAGGTCACGGAAAACGGACATCGGAAGGGGGAATTCAGAATAAACAAGGTTCACTATTTTCGTTCGTGCTGCGTTCGTGTATACGTTCGAAAGCCAAACAGATTGCGGGCATTCGTGCCGTATTCGAGAAAGCGTTCGAACGGTGTCGGTAATTCTGGTTTCGCTGCTAGCCTCTCATCAAGCCCAATTCGCCCAAGCCTTGGCCCACACGCCCAAGCCCACTTAAAACAATATTTAACACATGGTGAAATCAAAACAAATCTAAAAATCACATACCAAATTAAAATAAACATTAAAATCAATCAAATATTTTAATTCCTTAATTAAGATATTCACCCACCAATTACACAAGATTCCTTCCTAACTAAACAAAATCACATACTAAATTAAAAATATGCCATGCCTAATTAAAATCAATCATAACAAATTAAATATTTTGCATTCCTAATCTAACCAAATTTGTCCCCCCTCAATCTTTGACTTTCCTTGCTCAACACTAAATCAAATCCCTTCCTTGTGAGACAAGGTGAAGCCCTAGCCTTTCTCTATATAAACAACCCCTAACCAAGACATGCATTCCCCTAGCTCATTCATACAAGAAAAGTCTCCCCTAGCTCATACATAGCTCATTCACACATATTCACATAAAGAAAAAATCCTCTCCATTCACACCTAATATACTCAAGAAACAACCTAGAATTTTCCTCTCCTCCTCCTCCCTTTCCACCGAAAACAACACTCCCCCTAAACACTCTCCATAACCGAAAATACACCCCCAAAACAGCAGCCAAATCCTCTTAAAACAGTCCCTAAAATCCTCAAAAAAGTAACATAAAAACTGCATTCATAATCCTTAAAATAATCACACAAGACTACACTAAAAACCCACAAAAAACACTCGGAACAGTCCGTTGAAACGTCAAAACAAGTGACCTGAACAGTGAGCAGCAAAACAGAGGCCGAACAGCAGCAGAACGGAGACCGAACAGTAAGCAAAACAGCAAAACAGTGAGCTAGGACGCTAAACCAGTGAATCGGAGGAGTTGCGGAGCATTCCCCCCTTTCGACGACCGTACACCGTACTACCGAGAGACGGAATAAAAGGTTAGACCTGAGGGAACCTTGTATTTATTATCTTTCATTTGTCTTTTATTTATTTTAATATATTTTTTTATTGCATGAGAGTCGTTTTGTTGAGGCATGATGTGAATTCCGGATAAACGGAATACATGTTCTCTTTTGTGGTATATCGGATGGAAACCTGGACGTAAATTCCGTAGCCGAATCTGAATGGACGGTAGTACGGTCTGCACTCGAGATACAACTCCACGTACCACTTGAGAGATACATATATTCCGTTTCATCCAAACTTGTATTTGAGCATGATGTAGTTAGTACGTTATTGATTTATTTAGCCTGATTAGGCCTAGTGCGTTATTTATTCTTAAGCATGATTTAGTCCTTAGTATGTTAATCTTTATGCATGATTTAGATATCCATGTGATTAGATATGTCATTGTTGTGATCATGTTTGAATGTGGTATCTAAAACCATATGAATGTATGCAATCTGCCAGTTCCCGTTCGAACGCGTCATCGAACGCAACTCGAACGCGAACCTTCCGTTTACCGTTCGAACGCGTTATCAAACGCTACTTGAACGCGCATGTATTTTGTATCATCAGGTCTGGTCTCGTTCGAACGCGTTATCAAATGCTACACAAACGCTAACCTTCTGTTTACCGTTCGAACGCGTTTATGAACGCTACACGAATGCGCACACACTGAACTGAGTCTGTCTCATCATATTTCATGCACAATTGCCTCTTGGGTGATCTTCCTTACATTATGTAGTCAATCATATTATTTGTATTCCTGCATTTATCCATTCGATGTATTCATGAGATAATACCCAAGCATGATTAGGTTGTTCTTAGTTTTCCATATCATATGATTGGAATATGTTCATGAGATTGCCATGTGATGTTGTATGTTGTGATGATTAATTTCATGCATGTGGATTTAGAAGCATGATACTCTTGGAAATAAGTGTTACTTAGGCCTGATTAAATTATTACGTAAATCCTTTCATTACAAGTGACATAAGTAAGTGACTATTCTGAACCCAACGGTTTGAGGTCTTCCCTTGCGAGGGGTGAGTGAGGCCTTAAATCTCATTTTCCCGGTTCACACCGGGTGGCGACTCCATTATTCTCCGGTTTAGTCCCTCGTGGCTACTCCGTACTCCCAACCGGGCCGCGAGCCTGGGACAACATGTGTCGCCCCAGATCCTGTGTCCCCACACTCTTTTTCTACTTCACGCAACATTTCCATCACTCTCTAAGAGTATGGTCTTGGTTCATCATATTGTAGTTCATGATGAACCCGCTCCAACTGCCAGGAAGAGACTGCAAGATCAAATCTATAGAAGTCTCAGCCTCAAAGGTTATGCCTAGCTGACCCAACTGTTCAATGTCAGAAATCATCTGCGACACATGGTACTCGACAGATGTACCATCTGATATTCAAAAGCGAAAGAGCTTCTTCTGCAATTCATACATTTGCGATCTAAGGTTAGATCAATGAAGGTCCTTCAATTTTGCCATCATAGTATAGAGATCTAATCCCTTGTTTTGGCGACGAAATTGAGGGGTCATCGCAGCGAGCATGACAGATTGAGCAGTTGAGTTGTCATCGCTATAAGTCTTCCAAAGCTCAAGCTCAAACGGCTGCTCATTTCCGGGCTTAGGCCCGAGAGGTCTCTCTATCGTATAGAGCATCCTCTCAGCCCCCAGGATAATCCTGAGGTTCATATCCCAGTCAGGAAAGTTCGTGGCATTAAAGACATTTTCGTCCATGATAATGTCTCTAACCCCGATCTTTCCAGTCATCTTAATTGCACTAGTCTAACTATTCAATTAACGATTTTTGGGTACAGTCCAACTGTTACAAGAAAAATAATAAAATATTAGTCCAACTAATAAATATATATAATTGACGAAATAATTTGAAAGCGCGTATTGGCAAGTATTTGAACGAAATTACAAATTCAATACTGGCCTCCCACTATTTTTCGGCGAGCCTCGGAAACCTAGTTTCCTAGTGGGCTAGGATCTCGTTAAATAACACACAACCTTGACTTTGGCCAACAAGCTGTATGATATTTAACTAGGTAGATCTCTAAGATCAATTGGATCTCATCCAATTCCTAGATCCGGTAGGTGGACCTCCAAGTCTGAAACATATATACAATATATATGCCAATATATCCAATATATTTTCCAAACCTTTTCCTCTGAATCAACTAAGCCTTGGATTTGGCTCAACAATCTTAATGATTCCAGTTAAGCGGGACCCATTGACCTTGGAAAACTTCGTAATCCATGTCGATGAACAAGAAGTGATCTTGACTTTGGCCAACAAATCACAACTTGCCCAAGACATGCGATATGGAACAAAGCCTTCATGATTCAAACACATCCGCGATGGACAAAGGTCTTGACTTTGGCCAACAAACCAATGCCAATCTTGGATCTTGAGAATGAATCACTCAATGGAAGGAAAGCATTTAATGTTTGATTGAGGGGTTTTCGCGTAATTGGCAACCAATTAATTATCTTTGATTAGGTCTTATCATACACCCTTAAGCATGCATTCTAAAATCATAATAAGGCGCGATAAATAAATTAATAATGATATGCGGATGGATATCTCACAAATTATTCCTAAAACAAATAACTCACTTTCCTCTCCCCGGCTAGCACTATTCTAACTTCTACCCAATCACATAATACAATAAAGAAACCTCATTATATTGAGGGGAATTGGTGAGAAGAAAATTACAAAGAATCAAGAGATAAAGAATGGATACGCAGGTCCAATTTAATAAATTCTAAATTTATTACAATAATTTCCAAAATTGCCCTCACCCATATAATATCCATCTGATATACATTATTCATACAATACATCCATGTATTCACACAAAGCATGTTATTCAATCATATAATCCAATTAATTAATCTTTGAATTAAGTGATCATCCAATGTTCAAACAATGATTGATTTGCGCGAGTCCAACTCGTTTTAAGAATAAGTACTCAAAGTGCGTATTCTTGAATTATATCGAACTACAATTTTAAATCCAATTTAATTTGTATTCAATACTAATTCTTTATTTAATTCCAAATTAAATAATTACATTTTTAATGTGCCTTTGCGACTTAGATTCTAAATCTAATCTTAATGGGTCTCAAAGCCCAATTAACATCCAATGTCAATTAATTAAAGTCGAATGGGCTTTCAATTAATTTCTTAAGGCATGGACTTTGGCAACCAAAGCCCAATAAGGAATCACCATTTGCCATAAAATTAATTTTGGCCCATTAGGCCCAATTAATTATTTAAAGGCCCATTTATTATATTTGGACTTAATGGAATGGTTTTAGGCCCAATTTGGATCCAATCCAATTGTCCTAAACCAACTTGGCTCAACCAAGTCCATAAGGCCCAAATACAACAACAATAGCCCAATTCCAAATTAAGCCTTATTAATTAAATTCTAATATTCCAAATATCACAATTTATTTAATTAAAGTGAATAGCCATAATTAATTATTTAAATTAACATTTCCTAAATACCAATTTACATAATTAATCATGCTTTATTATTTTCAATACATGTCCAACATTATTGAAGCAAAATCAATCCCAACATGCTCATACAAGCTCACGACAATCATGGTAATTTTTCATTAATTTTGATTTCAATCCAATTAAATCACAAATCAATTTATCCATTCATTTTAAACTCATCCAATGGTCTAAAATTTCAAAATCACCATGAGCTTAGGGTACCTATATAATTCGGCCAAGCCTCTTAATTTGAGGAAAATTAATCCAATTAATTTTTCATAAAATTGATCATGCATAACTCTAAGTTATCATTATCTAAGCATACTCAAACAAACAATTTGATTAAATCATGCTCAAATCAAAAAATACCCAAATTCAAGATTAAGAACCCTAATTCAATTTCATGCTTAAATAGGCTCTGATACCATTGTTGGGTTTCTAAGGACAATCCCAAGATCATTTAAACATAATAGAAGTGTGAATACGCAAAGAAGTTAGCGAAAATACTTACAATGCTCGGTTGGATGTAGATGGAAAGTTCAAAACTTTTACTCCTTATGTAGTGCTCCAAGCTCCACTTTTTGATGTATGTTGAAGCTCCAAGCTTGAAGTTTGAGATTCCAAACTCTATGGAATGTTTCTCTATCACCTATGTATGATTCTTTTAAGTGCTAGCTCTAGGAAAATTTTGCAACAAAACTTCCTCTTGTTCCTTTGTAACTCACGACAATGTGAGAGTAAAGAGAGGGAGCAATTTGGTGGTGAGAGGAAGAAGCGAATGAAAAAATGTTGACTTGTTATTTTGATTTTCCAAAAAACAAAACATGATATACCAAAATCAAATGTTTGGTAAAAGTCTATCACTTTTCAAAATGGAGTGTTTTACAAGCCATCACCAAATATCAAATTCCATCACCAAAAAGTAAGTAAAGTGACAAGTGATGTGACTTGTGGTGGGCCCCACTTGATTCAAAATCCGAGTGGGCCTGCAAACACATTCCGGGCTCGGGTTCGTTAATTCCAAATTAACGAATTTTCCGTTGCGACGTAATTAAATCAAATCAAATTAAATAATTATGCCTAGCAAAATTACTATTAAAGTCGCTCGCGAATTAATTCTAAATTAATTCGTTCGCCCGAATTAAAATCCAATTTTAATTCCGTTATGAAATATAATTTCATTTAATATATCGAATATATTATTTTAATCGATTAATTCCAAATTAATCGTTCTCTCTCTTTTAATTGAATTTTATCCCAGATAAATTCTTGCTGTAATTAATCTCAGATTAATTTTCTCTCTCTTATAATTAATCCTAAATTAATTATGTTCGAGTCATACGTCATCGGTGAATCTTCGGGAAGCGACCCATGAGATCCCTGGATATGTTGGCAGTAAATCCGGTCGTCGGACTATCCGAACACGTGCGTACCTCGTACCACGTTCTTATCGATTTACAAGACATGGTTGGCTTCTAGCAAAGCGCCGTGCCTACCCAATTATCCAGAAATATTCTTTAAGGAATATATAATCTTTAACATGTGTAGTATATGTAGTATTGCGTATCGGATGTCACATGCTAGGCCTAAGGCTGGAATAGTGTCTGCCCCGTACGAAGCATATATCGGATCACAAGCAACTAGTCTCTATAATGAGATAATCATGACTTTGTCATATTTTCCCGATAGTTGCAACATAATAGAGAACCAGTTCTGTATCTCTGCGTGATCATCATCTCCATATGAATGAAGTGATACTTCCGTCTTGACATCACACCCAATACACTACGATTCTCAATAAACCCCGAAGAGGCGTACACAGAACCTGTTAAAGTCCCGGACGACCAAAACCAAAGCTTATTGATTGTCGCAAGTACTAGCGATGCAAGTCTCAGGTTAAGACCAAATACATTTACCCTGATGCGGATTCCCATAGACACATAGTCATACTACCAATGGGATTCCACGGGGTCTATCCAGAGCTAAGCTGTTCCCGTACCATCGGTAAACACAACCTCTTATTACACTTGCATAAGTATCCAATACTTAAATATATGAGAACTGTGCCGTTATGCTCCCACAACGCGCACAAGTGCAATACTAGTGTATTTCGCATTATCGATGTCCAGTCTCGATAATACTACGACTAGGGATATTTAATGATTAAACCTTTATGGATTGATATTGTCTCATATCTTATTAATCCGGAACTAATCATAAGGACTTTTATCATTATATATTCAATTAATCTAATTACAAAATGATAAAATAGCAATTGCCATTGTCACATAGTTAATTTATACAAAAACCACAATATGTTTTACAAATAGTGACGCTATGGATCATAATTGTCCAACACACAGTACAATGAGATTTAATCCGCAATACTAGGCATAACGCCAAGTTATGTGATAAAATTTCTAATCCAAACAGCTTCTTTAGCAGCTTCTGAAACCGCTATAAATTCCGCCTCAGTGGTGGAATCAGTTGTTGAGCCTTGCATTAAACAACGCCAACTAATCGCACCACCGTTAAGGGTAAATATGTAATCTGATGTAGATTTTCTATCATCTGGATCTCCCTGGAAGTCGGAGTCTGTATAACCCTTAACCTATAGCTCATTTTCTCCATATATCATAAACTTATTCCTTGGTGCCTTTAAGATATTTTAGGATATGTTTCATGGCTGTCCAATGATCATTACCTGGATCAGATTGATATCGGCTGGTCACACTGACGCCGAAACTGATGTCAGGTCTAATACATAACATAGCATACATTATGCTTCCAATACAAGAAGCATATGGCAAGTTAGACATCCTAACTCTCTCTTCCTCAGTTTGGGGTGCCATTTTATTCGAAAGATGTATGTCGTATCGAAAAGGTACATTTGCTGCCTTGCAGTTGGTAAAACTGTAACTTTCTAACATCTTATCTATGTACGTCGATTGTGACAACCCTATAAGCTTCCTAACTCTATCTCGGTAGAGCCCTATACCTAGTATATAAGAAGCTTCACCCATATCTTTCATGGAGAAGTTCTTGCAAAGTTAGGCTTTCACACTTTGCATCATCCCTATATCATTTCCTATGATAAAGATGTCATCTACATACAAGACTAGGAAAACTATTATGCTCCCACTAACTTTCTTATAAACACATGGTTCTTCCTCGTTCTTGATGAATCCAGATAATCTAATTATCTCATCAAAATGATGATTCTAGCTTCAGGATGCCTGTTTAAGTCCATAAATAGACTTTTGGAGCTTACAAACCAAGTTTGAAGTCTCACTGGATACGAAACCCTCTGCTTGTTCCATATAGATATCCTCCTCAAGGAATCCATTTAGGAAAATGGTTTTCACATCCATCTGTCATATCTCATAGTCGTGATATGCAGCAATGGCTAAAATAATCCTAATGGATTTTAGCATGGCTACTGGTGAAAAAGTTTCCTCATTGTCAATCTCAGGACGTTGAGTGTAACCTTTCGCTACCAGTCGGGCCTTAAGGGTTTCCACCTTACCATCGGGCCCTCGCTTTCTTTTGTAAACCTATTTACAACCAATAGGTTTAAATTCTTCAGAAAGTTCAACTAAGTCCCAGACTTGATTGACATGTATTGAATCCATTTCGGATTTCATGTCTTTCTGCCATTTTCCCGAATCAATATCCAATATATCTTCTTTATACGTAGTTAGATCAGTTTCCTCCAAGAGGAGAACATCAAGGTTCACATCGGATATTAAAAATAATCTCTCAAGAGGCCTTGATATTCTATTCGACTTACGTTTAACCTATGTTGTAGATCCTTCACCTAGTTGGATCTCTAGTTCCATCTCATGTTCTTTAATGTTGGGATCAAACTCATCAAGTTTAATCTTTCTACAATTTGCACTTTTCTCAAAAATTTCTTTTCAAGAAAAGTTGCAAAGCGAACAACAAATACATTTTGTTACTCGGAATCGTAGAATTGATATCCCATGGAATTATCAGGATATCCAACGAACCTACATTTATACCATTTGGGTGCTAGTTTATCCCGCTGCGCAATTCTAACGTATGTAGGACAACCCCAAATCTTTAAATGCCTAAGACTTGGATTTCTACCGAACCATATCTGATAAGGGGTCGTAGAAACAACTTTCGATGGAACCCTATTAAGTATGTAGGCAGAAGTTTGTAAAGCGTAACCCAAAGGTACTAAGGAACATCTGTATAGCTCATCATGGATCGCACCATATCCAATAAAGTATGATTTCTTCGTTCAGAGACACCATTGTGTTGCGGTGTTCCTGGTGGGCTAATTGGGCAAGAATTCCATTCTCCCTTAAATAATTTCTGAATTCTTCACTCATGTATTCACCGTCTCGATCTGATCTAATGCATTTGATGAATTTACTGGTTTGTTTTTCTACTTCGTTTCGGAATATTTTGAACTTGTCAAATGTTTCCGACTTATATTTCATCAGATAAATATATCCATATCTAGACTTGTCATCCGTGAAAGTCACAAAGTATGTGGAACCATCATGAGCGACATGATTTAATGGACCACACACAATCGCTGTGTATTAGCTCTAGTAAATCTCCAGCATGGTGTCCAACACCTTGAAATGAGGCCTTTGTCATCTTTCCTTGGATACATGACTCAAAATCGGATAAGGATCTAAGGTAAGATTTTCAATCAAACCATCATTTACCAATTTGGATAGACGTCTAACACATATGTGGCCCAATCTCATATACCATAATTAGTATTATTTATTTCAGACTTCCTACTTGTATTTTCTCTCTATATTAAAGACATCTCTATATGTTTCCAAAACATAGTGACCTTTGATAAAGAACATTCACATTTCAATAATTTTTCTTTATCATACAAATATAAAGTTTCATCTTTAATATTTATTTTATATCCATCTTTATCTAATATTGGCAGTGATATTATTTGTCTGATAATGAGGGAACATAATAACAGTCATGCAAATCTAATTTACATCCATTTGGGAGATCTAAAACAACTGTTCTTATGGCCTTGACATCCAATGTCTCGCCATTGCCAACTCTAAGCTGGATCTCCCCTTTATACAGCCTTTTTTTTAACCCTCATTTCATGCAGGGAATTACAAATATGAGTAGGACTGCCAGTGTCTAACACCCATCCACTATTTGCATCTAAGGCTAATGAGATGTCAATAATTGGAAAAATACAAAGCGTACCTGAGGGTCCTGCTTTTTCTTTTAGCTCTGGACAATCATTCTTCCAGTGTCCAGACTTCTTGCATTGTAGATATTGATCAGAAGCTACTTTCGATTTTGTGCCTTTGTGCTTCTTGGAGTTTTTCTTTGATATCTTCTTCTTCCCCATCTTTATTTTCTTTTACTTCCCAGCAGTCTTTGAAGAGCCAGCTCCACCATGAAGATATAGTGTAGGGTTTCCTTTCTTCAAATCTTGCTCCGCTGTGCGTAGCATGTTATGAAGTTCTTCATATGTGGCTTGCATCGAATGCATATGGAAATTTATTAAAAATCCAACATAAGAACCAGATAAAGAAGACATAATCAAATTACGGCCCAGCCGTTCATCAAACATAATGCCCTGTCGTTCCAGATATCGAATCTGGTCATAATGTTCAAAACATGAGTGCTGATAGCTCCTCCCTCCTTGAGTTCGGCACGAAACAATTTCTTAGACCTTCGATAAAGTTCCATCTCTTGATTTGGCTCGAACAACTCATTGAGTGTTCTCATGATGCTCCAAGCATCTGGTACTTCAATGTACTGTCTCAGCAAATCTGGAACCATCGATCCCAAGATATAGGATTTCACCTTCAGGTTATCATCCTTCCATCTATCAAAAGTTTCTCACTCTTCTGGAGTGGAGTCAGGATCGATATCGACAGGCAGTGGATTGATCGTGACATAAGTCGACTTTTCATACTCCAAGACAAGGCGCATGTTTATTTGCCATTCACAATAGTTCTCGGCTCCTTTTAGCTTATTGGAATCCAAAAGTTTCATCAATGGATTAGTGGCAGCCATCTACAAGACAACATTTTTTAGTAGTAGCGGAATAATTTTCATTTCAAAGTGATAACACTAATTGATATGAAATTTTAAATCTATTAGTGCCCTCCCACTACTTTACGTAATTCTGTACTCCCTTAACGGAAAAATAGAAATTTGACTATCAAATTTCATAACGGGGAGTGGATCCCATGACATTTACTCCAGCCTCACACTAATGACGATGTTGGCCTTTGTAAACTCATTAGGTAGACCTCCAAGGTCAATGACTTCATGTGACTCCTAGTTTGGTCCTAACCAATTTCTTATCCTCACACTAATGAAGATATTGGATTAAGACGTGTTCTAGATGTATACATGTCAATGTGCACTAATGAGCTTCGTATGTACACCCTCACACTAATGACGATATTGGGAGACTACGTTAACTCATCACGCTACATCTAATGTTTTACCGGAGCGACCTAAATTCTGAGCACTTACACCCTCGCACTAATGACGATATTGGATATAAGTAGTAAGAACCCATTCATCTCCGTATTGACAAGACGGACTATCCATAATGCTAATGCTCCAACATTATTAATACTATTACTTAAATAAAGTAATCATCTAATCACGAGGATTTTATGACAATCAAGTCATTAACTTAATTAGGTCAAAGTTTTAATTTAAAACATGCCATACATATCCAATATGTCTTATGCATAATTAAATTAAAATTACGATGGCATAGATTCAAAATATGTTTTGCGGTTAAGCATTTGCTACTGATATCATTCTGTTGGGGCAGTTGTGGAACCCCTAGGGTCGGATCGGTACCCCAGACAGCGAAAATGGGTCTAACCCGAGGAATCAAGTATGAGTGTAATTTTAAATTATTTAATGAAATTTATATTCCATTACGAGTGTATAGGAAAAAACCGAGATAAATCGGAGTCTGGAAGCTCCAGAACGAGAGAAAACAAAATCTGCGTGCGCCAGGGCGCGACGCACGTGAAGTATACGCTGTAGCGCCCAGGTCTGAAATCTTTTTTTTTTTCATTTCATTTTACAAATGAAACCTCAGATCACTTTCCAGTGAGCTGAAGGAATTAATGGCATATTACCCTAATTTCTTCCTGTCTTCCCTAAACACCTCAAAAACACCAAAATTAATTTTATATCAAAACCAACATTAACACATGTTATAAAATAAAAATCAAGTTTTTCAAAATATCAAATATTTTTACAAAAACATAGATTTATTCTAAATATGCATTTGCGTAAATTTTGAATCCAATACACAGACCATTTTAGAATCCCAATTAGAAATGTCTCATGAACAATTCTAGTTCACCCAAAGGTGGTCAAGTGATTCTAGAATGGTAGCCATAACTCTAAGATTTAATCTAGAGTTCCAAACTCTTATTAATTGTTTCATGTCCAACATGAACATCTTTGACCTAAATTATAAGCATATTGTATTTATACTTCTAAAGTATTTTAACACAATTGATTAGCCTTATTTCAACATTATGCTATGCGATCATGCATCTAATACACAAATAAACATAGCTTAGGAGAAGATCAAACATTACCTAGTAAGCTTGATGCAAGATCCAATCTACTTATCCTTATTGAAATTGTTGGAGAACCTCCATGGTGTGCAAGTTTGTCTTCAAGATCCAATCTTGTTTCCAATACTTCCAAACTTCACTTCAAGATCCAATCTTGATTTCTCCTAAATGAAATGTTATAGATACCTCACAAGCTTCTCTAAACACTTCTCTAACTTAAGCTAATCTCTCTAAGAGTTTGCTTGTATTTTTAGTTGTAATTAAAACCTTCCTAAATCTTGCTATTTATAGCCAAACTTAGGTAATTTTATTAATAAAAATTGTAATCAACTTAAGTGGGCTTAATCTAATTTATCCAAATATGTATAATTAGGTGTGACTAATCTCCATTGTCTCCCACTTTAATTTAATCCAATTAAATCAAGCAAGGATTAGGAAATGGATTAGAAATGTTTGCCACCTTGATTTAATCCAATTAAATCAAGTCAAAACCACCTATTATTACATACTTACAATTACCATAATATCCTCAAATGGTAGAGATAATTATGATTTTACAATTAATCCATTGTGTGATTATTGAATTAATCTAATTAATCCATTTAGGTCAAATTAAATAATCAATGTTATCCAATAACACTTGATTATCTTAGTTGATAATTATAAATCGAATATTATCTTTAATAAAAAATAATCGGCTAATATGTTAGTGCTCAGCAAGTGCACTTCATATTGGGACTTCTAAGTTCGACACGTTCGTCATATAAGTCTAGCTAATATGTACGCAATTCGGCCACCTCCGAATTCGCGAAGAACACGAACGACCTTCTGAACTATACAAGTCGAGGTTATCACATATTTTTAATAATCCCTCCATCGTAGGCTATTCGAGTTGTGCTTAGGAAACATAGAATACACCGTCAAGTTTTCGAGACCCACATCTCATATCGACATGTCCACGATTCTTCAATAACTGATTGATCCACCATAGGTGATCGACTTTGCCAAATATTTAAGAAACGTTACTTTACTAACAAGGATACTAAACCCCTAATGGTCCCATACGGGCCGACAGATCCTATCTTGATTCGTATTTGATTACTTTACTGAGTGCATCGGTCCACACCACCCACGAACATCTAGAGGCCATACCATGAAAGGTTACTGACATATATGGCATCAAAGTGTGGATGATCTCACACAAAATCAATGTTATCCTATAGTCAAAGGATTACATATGTCTACTCGACTCGAGGAGATTCTATTGACGGTGGTGTGTACATCCAACTATTAGGAATCAATGTGAGTCATTCAGTATTCGTTCCAACGAATACCCACCCACATGTCTATACGAGTTTCCAAAACTCATGGTACATCCGGTTAAACCATTGGAACTTCCAATTCCAATATACGGCATGTGCTAGTCTTTTAGGTTATAGGAATTCGACCGTATCCAAAACCAATGACTAGGATATTTACTTTAAAATAGTTTTACACTAGTGTAAAAAATTTCTAAGGTCGATATCATTCTTAGCATATCTATACATCAATCTAATACGCATAATGACAATACCATTATAAGGTATGAAATGAAAAAAGTAGTTATTTATTAATAATAATAAAAATACAATTCGGATTAGCACTCCAAGCAACCACATCCATCATTTTACGCAATAGAAAACTTACTCAGACAACCAGATACCTTGTAGCTGTAATCAGCGACACCTAAATCTTTCCTCTGATACCACAACTGTAACACCCAACCAGAAGTAGGATGTTACCGGCAGGAGACAGAATTAACCCATCTCCATAAGCCTCCATATTTGCAGAAAAACGGACATGATGTGTCCTAAAACTGGACAACATGGATTGCAGTTCAGCATCAAATCGAAACCTAAGAAAGACATCAACATAAAAAAGGACCTCAGGTCTAAACAAAACACATCAAGATCAAAATCAACACTTAAGGGCTATGTGCCCACAACATTATAAGCAATTAAACTTTTACTTAATAATACAAACAGCGTGCTCAGCAAGAAAAATAACATAATAAACAAGGATCCTAGACCTTTAAGACTTCTCCATGACACTTGTGAGGGTGACAACAACTTGGGTGATCTGCGTATCGAGCATAGCTTCCAAAGCTGAAGTGGTTGACTCATCTGGTAGCCAACCTGCAAAACCAGCAAACTGGTTTGATGTGAGTTATAAAACTTAGTAAGTAACCACACTCTTATACAAACAAAACATACGAGTCAAGCATATCAGCAGCTTTTCATATTACCAAGTGTTATAAGTTCAGATTTATCAACTTTTTATTATCTTTTATACTTTACACATGCCAATTTCTTATATTCACATGTTCATATATGTGACAATCTAATAGCCAAACATCCAAAGCAAACTAGGCAAAGATTCGAATATCACAGAGTACGTTATTTAACATTGAATCCATTTCAATCACATGAAACATGAAGTCGCAAACCTACACTTTATCATAAATAAGCATCTTTGAAATATCATTAATTCGGTAAGTCAAACAAACTTACTTCAATTCGAAATAAACTTTCTTCAATTCTATACAAAAAAAATTCAATTCTGATAGCCTTACGATAGCTTAACATTTGTGATTCATATGCATTCACACATATCATAACCAATTTCTCTATATTCATGCAAATACAATTTCAGAATTCTTACACATATACATAAATACAAAAAATAACTTAGCTAACACACTTTGCAACATCTTATACTCACACTGCTTTTCAAGTCATTCATTAACTCCATATAAACATACACAATTCATACATATCACAGAATCTATCATATATACCTATACTCAAACATACATATAAACATCTTGTAACCTTCAGCGAATCATTCATAACAGTCAAACATCATAACATAACCAAACAATACATACATATGGCTGGCTTACACATACAATGCTCGTACGAGACTCATTACCTATTTTGGAATAGCTATGAGATGAATATCGTCTGAATGGATCCTAACCAGCTCGACTTCTATACCACGAAATCATCAACCATTAAATACATACACACATATCACATAACACAACTCATTGCACAATTTCTCATACACAAGCACAAATATGGCCAACACTACTTTATCATCAGAATAGTCATACATTTACATATATACATTAGACATACGAACATACTCATATCTTTGAATTCAGATACCATAGCCTTTAACAGTCCTCACCATTGTTTACTTATCAATCAAGCATATTCCGTTTCAGAATTCTTATCTGAAAATATTGATACAATATCTTACCAAATATATATTTCCATTCAAATATGTATCCTATCAATCACGTACTTCTATCATTCAAGAAAAAGCTTAATTATACCAACCCAACCTCTATACAGCTAAATCGTATGCATTAGTCAATGACAAACTTATTCCAATAACGCACATCTACACGTGCTAATATACAAATTCAGAAAACATAACTTGTTCTCTTTACCAATCTTATACACTCAAATCTACTTATCTTATCATTTCATACATATACAAATACGTGTCATATCATATACATATACATATTTCATTTCACGTATACTTTGCATACCATAACAGGTTCATACAATGACATACATCATTAGACATCCACCTCATCATCATTTCACTTCATATCATAGCATATAAAATCCATACTGGTGGTGGTCGATTATTCTTAGCCATACGTAATCTCGAACTCTGTACTCAAAACCACCTCTTAACTATCCTATTTTTATCCTAAAATTTCAATCATATATTATATATATTCATCAAAACCGAATTCACCATTCAAATCCTCATCGCATGGGTTACTTACCTAGCTTCGCGAGACCTCCAGGTTCTAGTCAATCTATCAATAAATCGATCAAAATAAGCTATGACAGAAACGCTGTCAAATATGCAAACGAGAAATTAGGGATGCGGGGCCGGGCTCGGGCCGGATTTTTTAATTAGAAAAATTATAAATAAAAAAAAAATTTTATATAAATTATATTGTTATAAATCAAAATATTTAATTATTTATTTTAAAGCCCGGACCCGATTTTTTATTATAAAAAATTATAAATATA
Source organism: Zanthoxylum bungeanum (assembly GCA_019454045.1). Classification (NCBI taxonomy): domain Eukaryota; kingdom Viridiplantae; phylum Streptophyta; class Magnoliopsida; order Sapindales; family Rutaceae; genus Zanthoxylum; species Zanthoxylum bungeanum. The sequence goes on along the minus strand of SKCR01053952.1, from coordinate 8,706 downwards.
AAAAATTTATTATATATATATATATTTTTTAAATTAAAATATTTAATTATTTATTTTAAGTCCGTGCTGGGCCAAGCCCGGACTTTTGGGTGAAGCCCGGCCCTGACTTTTTTTACCTCGGGTCGGGCCGGGCCCGGCTTTTTTGCCATGTATATATGAAATTCTTGACTTAACTAAGATAAAATTCAGGATCTTTCCAAGACAACCAGATCAAGTCCAATCTCAATGATTTCAGTTCCAATAATCTTAAATATCATTACAAATAAATTCATGCCACTAGTTAACTTAAATCTCTTGTTTACGCCTTTTGGAAAATCATCCAAAAACGTTTCCTCAAACGCTACGGTATGGTCCTGAATCCTATGAACCTTCCTGGATTTATCTAAGCATTATCGTATCATCATATATATCTCATATCTATCATTACGAAAAAAAACACATCAATACATGAAAAATCCACTTTAATCGGAAGCTTACATAACATATTAGATCAATCCAATTCATCTCGGATTCTACCAAATACACATATTCAATATACTTATACTCAAACAATTCAATTTATATCAATACGCTACTCAAAGAAGCTACTGGATACATCTGAACATTTAATGATAAACTTGAAATTTACAAGTTTTAACCGAGGGTCTTACCAAAATTTTGATGGCTTAGACAGACTCCAAACGATCTCATGAACGCGCTAGAATCGACAGAATTTTGATCGGAGCTACTGTTTCATCATGGGTCACTATTCACTGAAGTTCCTTTTGTTTCGTGTTGTAATTGTGCAAGGAACGAAAAATTCTTCACCGCCAACTTATAGTACTCTCTAAGAGCTTTGATTTAGCGGGTGGCTCGGGCCATCAAATAAAGCGATGAGTCGGGATCAGAAAACCCATAGCCGCATGTTTTTCCTATTCTTCTCGCCGTTAACGGTGTCATGGGCTGTCGCCGACCACCACAAGATGGAGGGGTGGCCGGCACACCGCTCTGGCCGATCGTGCTTGTCGGTGATGGCCGGCAGGCCGTCGGCTGGACCAAAGACAACACAAAACATGTTTTGGGGACCGGGGGGTCGTGAGAGGGATTTATTAAATTTTCCATTTTTTCAATTAATGCAAACTTATTGGTATTTATAGAAAAATTCTTGAAATTTACGTTTTGACCCCCGTAAAATTACTGTTTTGTCCATATCATTGGGATTTCTCAAATTTTATATTTTAGAAGCCATTCTGATACAAATTTTGAAAAGTGTTCAACAAAAAAAGTTGTTCGTCATGGAAAAAAGAGTCAAACGATTCAAGAATCAACTCAAACATAGTTCATTTTCTATTTTTATAGCCGAAACAACAAATTTTTATGCGTATAACGATATAAAAGAAATCGCGTAACCGGTTCTCGAAACACGCGTTTTCTAACAAAAACAGGCTTCACTTTAAAAGGTTCCAACCTATTTCCAATATACAAGGTCTTATTTTTAAAATATCATCCAGTTCCAAATCCTTACTTTAATTCGGAAATCTTCTAGAATTACTCTGAAATATTCAGAATATTATAGTAAATGTCCACAATGTCATGTCCTCGGGTCATGAAAGTACATGTATCGCCAAATGATTCATTTTTTTGTTGATTTCCATCTCCACCGTTGGTTGGAGTTTCTAGGATTTTTTAAACCGCCCATTGGAAGTTGTGTAACCATTATGACCTTCCTTAAATGCCCATCGCATCCTTTTAGGGCTTCATTCGCTTTGTCTCCCTGAGATGCCACATGACGTGCATGCATGGTTTACGTGCCAAAACCAAGGACAGTTGTATCCCAACCAAATAATTTCTTCAATCTCGTCATTCTATTTGATTTCAACGGGTGAGATCCTCATCACACGTGTTGTTGATCCTATACCTTCCTCAATCAATGGCCAAGATCAACCCGAACAGTTTATTTAAAGGATACTACACTCCATACCATTCTTTTCTCACTTTGTATTCTCAAAATAAATTGCAACACCTCTCTATTTTTTACAACTTCGAGCCTTCAACACTCTTACAAGCTTCTCAGAACTTTCTTCAATCTAAACAAGAAAGTCCCATTTGATTACTTATTTCTCTGTTTATGTTTCAGCTTTCAATAATGATGATAACTTGTATGTGTTAGATGCTTGTGTTTGTGCCCTGGGTTTTTGTGGTAGTGGGAATACGAGGGGTGGTTTACTCATGTAGGTGTATTTATGTTGTTTGTATGTATATGCATGTGTGTTTTTTCTGGGTTTTGGGGGTGAAATGTGTGTGTTTCTGGGTTTTTTGGGTGAGTTTGTTTTGGCTATGCTTTGAAGACTTACTGTTCTGCCATTGTTAGGGCGCTCAGAGCTTTTTAGGGTTAGTCACTTAGTAGGGATGATGATGATAACCCTAGTTTTAGCATGCTTCACTAACTTAGATTGTAAACTAATCTTCCACCTCAGGTCATGCTTTGATAAAAATGTTAAAATCCGAATCTTCCTCTCTCACTCCCCTCGAAACCCTACCTACTGACCCACCCACTCACACAATCGTACACAGCTTGGGATCAGAAAGTCTCATTGATTAGGACACAACTCTGACCACCTCTGAAGAACATGATCGGCCTTACCACCAAAGAGTTTCCCGGCCCGAGACAAGCCTCACCCGGCTTGATTTCCCAAACCTTGTCATGGATCGGGCTTGAACAGTTACCGAGGCTGATCTAGACCATTTAAGATAGAGGTTTTCAATATTTCGAAGCCATCCAGCTAGCTGTCCCGAGGGAGTATGAGCATACGAGCCGAACCAGTGATGATGTCATGGCACTGTGTACGGCCTTCTTTGATATGAGACTACGGCTGTGATGAGCGGAAAATATATCAATATTTACCGCCCCTTTTACTTAATATTTTGTTTACTTTCTCGGGTTTGATGAACGTTTTGATGTGTTTTAGTTTATTTTGCAGATAAAATAATATTGGGACTCAATGTAATCATTTAGGACGAAATATGGGTCAAACAAGGGCATAAATTGAACTTGACATATTAATTTTGGAGATTGGAAACTGAAAGGGCGTTCTAACGAAGTGCAGTTTCGTAAATTCCAATTTTGCGCAATTGTCGTATTTTGGGCATAGCTTTTTACTCCAATATCGGATTGAGCTAATTCAAGTTCGAGATTAAATAAGGACTCAAAGATCTTACAACTTGAAAGAACAAAATAATTTCGAAGTCTGAAGATTTCATGACCGAAATGGATGAAACATCCGAAAGTGTGTTATGTGTAATTATTAAAGTCATTTTCAAAGCAAAAAAATAAATAAAAAATTAAAAAAAAAAATAGTCAAACTCCCCCAAACATGATAGAAATTAGTGGAGTAATTAGTGGAGCAATTAATAATGGATTTGGTGCAGCAATTAGTGGAGCAATTAATAATGGATTGGTAGAGGCAAAATTTTGGCCTAAAATACAAAGCCATTTCATTTGTAAATTCATACTTTCTTCTAAGGAATTCCTTAAGAATACTAAGAAGATTGTATCGTGTGTTGTTATTTAAAGCTTTCAGTAATTAATTTCCGCTTTTGCACTTTCTTTCTTTACTTTCAGTCTTTACTTTCTGTAATTACTTTTACGCACAATACTCTTTTCTTTCTTTACTTTTCAACCATTTACTTTTCAGTAATGAGGAGGTAACTCCCCCTTGCTGGGTTAAAGGTAAAACTTTTATTACTAATATTTAGATTAATTTCCCTTAATTCTAATATATAAAACTAGTTAAAACCTGACTTAACGAGGATACCGCCATATTGGTCGGTTGGTAATTATTTAAATTGGTTTTAACCTGACTAAACTGGATACCGCTTGATTGGTCGATTGTAATTAATTATTAATTTGATTAATCTAGATACCGCCTATATGGGTGGTTGGTAATTATCATGAAAAGTTACTGTATTATATTAAGGGAGATATCTAAAATAGAAGTAATAAAAGTGGATCCTTTTTACCTCAGCATTTTCTTTTATTGTACTTTTACTTTATTACCTTCCGGCATTTACTTTTCCGCACTTACTTTCCAGCTTTTATTTTTCAGCATTTAATTTTCAGTATTTACTTTTCAGCATTACTTTCCTCATTTACTTTTCAGTATTTTAATTTCCAGTAATTTACTTTATGTCTTTTATTTTATTTAAGTTTTTACTACTCCTAAATATGTGTCGTAACTAAGTCAGTTATCTAGGGTTTGTGATGAAGTCCAATATCACCGGTTTATAAGGGGTTAAATTACGGTTGGGTAATATAAATGTTTATTTATTGAGTCTTAGTTTAATGCATTTGTGAACTGGCCATTAATAAGATTGATTCGGTAAACTTAAAATGAACTTGGAAAATGGATTTAGGTTTAAGACCTTAGACTTAATAGCCCAATATCTCCTTGATGATAGATAACCCTTTAATAGATTTCCTTACAGGATAAGAATATACATGTGGCGAGGGTAGCCATAATTGGAACTTAATCTTAATGAATTAAGATAACTTAATTGACATAGGAATATGATTAATTGGGTTACACTAGGTGTTGTATCTGACCATCGGGAAGGACTATTGTTAGGGATATGCCCTATACTCAACTTGTCGATGGACTATATATACATGTATTTGTATATTTTCATTAATTAATAAAATGACCATCTTTATTATACGTGTCTACATAAATTATATGAATCATCAAACACTGTAATAAAGCCCTTGGAGTAATAAGATGATGGCTTCCACGCCTTATGAGAATCATTACTCTCAAACGTTCCTAGTCATAGTTTTGTGAATAATCTGGTCGTTCACAAAGCGAAGAGACTAGCATGATGATATGATCCACCCTTAAGTGGGGTAACCGATCTCATAGGCTACTAGCGGAGATCCGTCCACTTGGTGTATCACATGAATGCATGAGTTGCTCGTGTCCATCGAACTAACCGCCGAAAGTTTTCATATGGAGTGTTTATCTCATGTGTCTATGAGAACTTTCATGTATCGATTATATGACTAGTCCTTAGACTTGAGGTCCTTACAATCTTATGTGTGGATCAAATAACTTTGACATTCTCCTTCCCCGGTTCAAAAGATCCGGTTATAAAGGTATGATTGGGTCATTTATCGAAACACATGAAGTTTGCAAAGATACAACAGAGAATCGCCACTCTCTCGGATAATATTTTCTTATAAGAGTGGTATTCCAGTTCGCAGGTTGATATGTGTGATCAGTGCTTGAGACTGTGGCCGCAGCGGAAGAATCATGTGAGATTCTTGGGTTAGCACGATTCATGACACTATCAACATCATACCTTTGACCATATTGGTAGACACTTTCCGTACCTTAGGTCAATTGGTGAGGATAAAGTGAGGCGAGAGACCGTATCATATGTAAATCGCATACAGAATGGGTATATATCTTTCCTTCACATTTGGGGGCCTTGGCATGTTGCTAGATGTCAACCTTGGTCATTGAAATCAAACGACCATCTGATCGGAGGATAATTTATGTTCGATTAAATTATCACGATTCATTTCATGTCCAACTTGAGGGGAACCCAAAAGGTCACACACAACAAAGTCGAAATCAATGGTTAACAGTGCACAATACAAATTTAACAGCATATATGATTGCTGTAGGAATTGTTCATAAATGGTTCAATGTGTTTAATTATTGAAAAGATCATTTATGAGGTTCCATAGTGGCTTAGGGATTGGTGAATGACGATAGGGGCATTTTGGGAATTGGAATAAATAAATAAACGTGAATAGTAATATGAATAGTAATTTTTTTTTTATATTTGTTTTGAATTCCAATTCGGCCCAAACTCTTATTAGGGTTTTATAATCTCATTAAACCACTAAATTAAGATCCAATGGCTAAGATTAAATTAGCTTTTATCTCACATCGGATTCTTAATTAATTTTGTTGTCTTTGGAGCACTTATATAAACCCAAAGAATTCTTTACAAATTTTTCACCAAACATTTCATATCTTGGGTTTATATAAGTGAGCAACTCTAAAGTTTAAAAGTAATCCACTGATTTTGAGGATCCTTAAGTCTAATTGACTAGAGGAACCTCGAGTTAAAAGTTTTGGGGTATTTGCCTAGGCTAGCACCAAGGGCAAAATACCCGTGCACTCAAGGCGTAGTCTTGCCGTTGAGTTTTGGCTTTGGTGTGTGCATCTTTGGAGGCCACACAGTTGGGTGGCTCTTTGGAACGTGGAAGAGCTTGCTGAGTTCGAGAAAAGCTTGAATATTGGAGGGAAGACTGGAGGAGTCTTCGGTTCAAGTAAGTCTTTTTCTTTCTTTATTTTAATTAGAGTTCTTATGATAGTTATCATGTTTAGGTTTATGTTCTCTGCATGTTTTATGAGTTTTTATGCTTAGAATATATAGAAACATGCCTAGGCTTGTAGAATAATAATAAAAAATGGGTCTTTGGCAAAGGGATAGCGGCATCATAATTTCTTCTTGATTTTCCGCTGCGCACTCGCGACCGCTTCCCAAAAGTAGTATCAGAGCGCCGTTTTTGTTTTGATTAGTTCTCTCTCATTTGAACTCGAAATTGGGTTTGTAAATGTTCGTTGGAAAGATAACACCCTGAACTTACTTTTAGGCATAAGTTTTGCATGATTTGGTTAAGATTTGAATTGTGAAATTGCATTTAAAGTTCACGCATCTGTAAAAAAATGTGAATAGTAAATTTATTTGAATAAAATAAAATACAATATCATAATTAAATATTAATCAAAGTTATTTAATGCCTAAAATAATTCCAACATATTAAAACTCATATGCTTGATGATTCTATGTATGATTAGAATTGGCATGATTATTTTAGGGTGCAAGCATCTAGAGACTTTCTAAGGAAATTGATAGTGTATTGCTTATCCCTTAGCTAAGTAATTATTCCGTGATGAACTTAGAGATTTATTACCTTTAAGGCTAATAAATATAAATCGCTTGTTTATAATAAAAGACATTATAAAATATACAAGTGGGGTGGGACGAAGGCATTAATAAAACTTTCCAAACTAAAGTTAATTTAACCAAAGGTATTACTAGAGTTAGATAATGATTTGGTATCTTCCTTCACTCACTACCTTTTTATAGCCAAAAGGAAAAGCTGTGAAAACACCTAGATAATCATTTACTCAAATCTTACCTTAAAGCATATTTAAAGTGTTGGACTAATTTGGAGGATCTATTATTTATTCATGTCACCAAGGCAATAAGAGCCCAAGAGGTAAGGGTATTTAAGAGAGTTCGCTCCACCCTCCCTCTGGGGAATTTTCAATGGAGGAATCAATTTGACAGTTATTCACTTAAACTTGCTAAAATCCTCAATAATAATTTAAGTTTAAAATTTTCCTCCCATTGTAAAGTATAGACCCAAAGTGCTTAAACCGTATTGGCAGGACTAGGTTTTACCAGATTGACCAATACCAATTTGTCTGAGTCATAAGACGCAGCGACCCTTAGGCGTGGTCTTATAACTTAGTGGTAAAGATTGGGTGTCCACAAGGACTAGCATAAGTTATGACAAGTTTGATTGCCCAACCCAATGATCAAGGAATTGTGATTTATATCATAAATTGGTTGGGAACCTACCTAATTATCGTATTTTATAACGACCGGCCCTAGTCGAAGTTATGAAATGATGATAATGGGATCCTTGCCCACAAGAAATCCATCATATTGGGGTTGATGTGATTTGCTTAAAATTTTAAAAAAATTGAGTGGGAGCAACTTCATAATATTAAAAGCCCATGTTATTATGAAAAATTAATGAAAACATATTCCTAATTTTTAATATTCTATCTTAACAGGTGGGTTAAAATATTTCACAAACATTCAAATGGCAAACATAGTATCACTTAGTTCCATCCTTGATGAGCATAAGCTCAAAGAGGACAACTACAATGACTGGTTTAGAAACCTTAAAATTGTCTTACGACAAGAAAATATTTTCTATGTTCTTGAAAGACCATTTCCCCCTGAACCCGTAGAAGATGCTGACCAAAATACATTTGATGCTTGGAAGAAAGACGTCGATGATGATGAGCAAGCAGTTTTCATAATGCTTGGCTCTATGTCGGATGAACTTCAGAAAGCTCACGAAGATATGGATGCTCAAACCATCATCTTTCACTTGAAGGAGTTGTATGCAACTTCCGTTCATACCGTGAGATTCCAAGTGTCATGTGCCTTATTCCAAACAAGGTATAAGGAAGGATCTGTTAGTGGACATGTGCTTAAGATGATTGGCCACATTGAAAAATTGGCCAACCTCGGGTTCATCATGGATCATGAGATAGGTCACGATCTAATTCTTCAGTCCTTACCAAAAGACTTCTCTAACTTTATTATGCAGTTTCATCTGTTTAATAAAGAAGCTACTTTAGCAGAATTGCACAATCTGATAAAGCAAGCAGAGAAAGACTTGAAACCGGAGCTTAAAACCTCTGTCATGCTTACGGGTACGGACCTGAAGCCACCAGGCCCAAAGAAAAATAAGGGCAAGGCCAAGTCTCCAGATCACCTAAAGCCCAATGGTAAGGTGAAGAAGAAAAAGGGAAAGGGGAAATTTTTCTTTTGTGGAAAGAAGGGTCATTGGAAGAAAGACTGCAGATCCTTGAAATCCAAGGAAGCTAGGGAAGCCCAAGAGGCCAAAAAGCC